>JAVYIG010006979.1:0-108809 GCA_035222895.1 Strongylocentrotus droebachiensis | reverse complement strand
TGTTGTCTTTTATTATTATTTTATTTTGATAGGGGGGGGGGTCTTTTTTAATAACCGCATCGCGATGGAATATTATGTCATTGTATGTTTTTGGTGGCGTATAGTCATACAGCTTTCATCTTTTCGTCTTAAAACCCATCCCGACCTCAGATTTTGTTTCAGTTTTTTGTGTCATAATAATGTACCTACAACTTCCTCCTGGCAAAGTTTGTTGCCTGGGGTAAATGCGGTGACCCAATATGATCGACTAAGATTCCTTTTGGGGACCAACTCCGAGGGCATTCCCCAGACTGACATTTCTTCATGAATAGCATGGATGGTCTAAATTTTGTTTGGTCAATTCTTATGACTATTTTGGGACAGAATTCTGGCGTCTATAATGTTTTGTACACAGTTTTGTAAAGTACTTTTAACACATGTCTCAAAGTTCATATTTTGAATTTTCCTCTAAATTTTGGTCTTTAAAAAAAAATTAGAAATAGAAAGTAAAGAGAGCATACATTACATGTTCATTTTGTTGTTGTAAGTACATGGTATTTTTGACACTGGATATTTTTGTCGAATATATTATACTCGCTGATGTCGCCATCTGTAAAGAAAAATGGTATCCCTTTGTTATTACTACAATCGTAACCAATTTAAAAATATTAAAAAGCAGCATATTTTTCAGATTATAAGAACATTTGCCTGAATTTGTTTCATTTTAGGCCTAATCAATTCATTTCAATTCAAAGTTTATCCAACACTCTTCATAAAAACATTTAAAACATACAAATACAGAATGGAATTTAAAAAAAAAGTTAAGATAGTGATGAAAATTACGATGGCAATTTATGAGAGCATTTGGGATAGACAGAAAGGAAGGATTCCTTATTATGAAAGCATACCCCTCGACACATACATAAATGTACAGGAAAAACAAAGAAGAAAAAAGAAAAACCTTGAAGGAATTGCCCATATCATTGACTTTGGGAATATTCATGTGTTTATAGGGGAGATGGAGAGAGAGAGAGAGAGAGAGGAAAAAGAGAGAGTGAGAGCACGAGATCGAGAGAGTGTGTGTGTGTGTGTGTGCGGGTGGGAGAGGGAGGGACGATGCATCCTTCAAGATAAGAAAGTCCCAATTCATGACAACAATTTGAGATGAGATGACACAAATTTAGATTACGATCTCGCACCTCCACACCCCTCTACCAACGGTGAATGCCCTTTACTTGGACCGAGCCGACCTTGGAATAAAAGGCAAAATGTAGCCCCACGGCCCCTTTCTGCTCCAATATGGATGATTAATCATGTATACATTCTCTTAATTCTAAAGCATGATTTTACTTGTAGTGATTGATATGTATACCTTTCAGCGATGTCTAGTACTAATTATCATCGGCTAATTTGATACAAAATACTTCTAACTCTAGTGATCTAAGGGACCCGATATAGTAATTGCTCCCTGAATTCAGGTATAATTATACATCTCTTAGAAGGCACAATTTGTAGACACGTTTTGACATCAACTGAGTTATTTTGTTGCCTGAAATGGACTACGATATCATTTTAGTTTGCTCATCACTGGGTCAGTTCGGCCAACCCAAAACTTCTATTTTCAGACGTTAGTTGTCCGATAGTACGTTGTTTGCTTCGAGACCTCAAACAAAAGCTAAACATTGAGCTCAGTTCTGAGGATATCTATTCCATGCCAACAATCGAAGGAAATACATCAAATGTCTTGGTAACAGTATTGTATTCGATATAAAGACTAAGATTAGAGTATGTGAAGATTTTAATTTATAGACTTCTCTTTTATTCATAGAACTGTGTCTAAATGGATAAACACGTGGTAATATATTAACCTTGAAATTCTCTTTAACGGTAAGTATGTACTGCAGAGAGGAATCATGCTTACATATTGCCACATGTATAGAAAGCCCATCTAACTATAAAGACCACATTTGCTGTTTACCTTGAATGGTGTTCCTCATTGGGATTTTTTATTTAAAGAACCTGTACGTAAAGTCATTCAAGTTTTCCCATCCCTTTCTTCTCACGATGTGTTTTAAAGTGTACATTATAATTTATTTATTGGCCTTCTAACCTTCTGCGACATGTTCGAACACAATTTAATGCATGAATAAAATAATAATATTATAATAATTTTGTTTACCCAAGGAATCTTCATCAGCCTCAATGCTTTTTCTCTGCAATTCCTGCGATCATAATTGCCAGAGGACGTTAGTGCCTGGAAGGGATTCGAACCCTCAACCCTTGGATTGAGAGTCAAGTGAATAAACCAAAGAGATAAAAGACATCCAAAGTAAATTCAACACCCTTTCGCTATCATCATACGATTACAAAATTAACAATTTTTCTTCTTATCTTCCCCATCACAAATAACACTTAAAACTCTTATTTCAAGGTAGTATTTGCACTTTATTATACATGTATTTCAATTGATTTATTCTGCCACACACAGAGTCACATGAACACACGGATAAGGAAATCATTCATGATACAAACTACATAAAGAAAATGCACATCCATCTGATGCGTGGCGTCATTGCTTACAGCCAATCATCGATTCTGAATTAATGGATAGTGAATACAAGATATATATATTTATACATGTAAAATAAAAACAACTGTATTCATTCTCAAACAAATGTCAGATTTTGTTCATATCTGAAGAAAGAAACAAATATAAGAAATAATAAGTTATTTTGAATTACTCTTTGGATTACAATTGCATACAACTTTTAAGTAAAAGAGAGCTGTGCTGTATATCAGAAACAATAGGAAATTACACACTGGAAAAAGCGTCTAACGATTTAATAATTCTACATAGGACAGTCTACAATTACGGTACATTAAACAAATTGGTAACATGGTTCGAGAATCTCAATTTGTTTACATACTTTTGATTTATTTGGCAATATTTCCATAGTTGTTAAATGAAAGGGGGATGTGTTACTCTTAGATTCTATTTTCCCCTGCTATTTAAAAAAAAAATTGGACAGTAAAGTGTTGCTAGAAAAATGCCCAGTAGATAACATGCTTTAAGCATTCAAGAGATTTGAGCAACATATAAATCTCACAATTTGAAAAATATCTCACAAAAAAAAAATCACACAATACTGTATAATAAGACCACCAAAGTAACAGAAAAAGAAGCTATTTAGATAGCACAATATATCCCAAGACATGCACATTTAGAATGAAATAAATAGAATAAACACAAATAGATTTACCATACATACATCAGCTGTGATGGTTAAGTGTTCAACATGCATTTACATAAGGACTGTATAAGTCTGGGCCGGTATTCAATTCAATACTTAAGTTTGAAATATGAGTATTTTACTTAGTCTTCGGCTTAGATAAAAATACTTACCGTACCAATAGCCAATTAGATTTTCAGTTTAAAACTTTTGACTAAGTATTTTACCATAAATTTAAGACAGCTCCATACCAGACGTAAGCCAATTATTTGGAGGCCTTGATTGGCAGGCATATGTTTTTTTTTACGCAGTATCATAAACTGCGCACAATTAAATCAACACGCATTTATTGCAACGCATTAATTGCGCATTACTTTTGCTTGACTGTGTGATTTCACAATGCTTATCAGTAAGCATTTTACTTAAATTTTGTCTTACGTATTTTAAAGTCTAAATAGCGATTTGAATACGAGATAAGTAAAGCTCTCAGCTTAGTAATTTACTTAGTAAATTTCTCACTTATTCTAAGTATTGAATTGAATACCGGCCCTGAAGTACATAACTCTTTAAGCAACCCTAGCCCTGTGATGAGAAAACAAATCAATAATTGTATTTAAAAAAAAAATTACTATTTGAATCACCGAAGTTTAAGATAAAACAAGCTTTAAATCATCTAGTGCCGTCCCAGGTCGGGATTGGCAGCTATGCACATTCATCGGGTTGTATTCTTGAAAGCAGACTAACTTTAGTCCATGGTTTGATCCACCGACTAAGTATGGAATGCCAAGAGTCCATATCAATATATTTTTGAATAATTTGATATGTCCCTAAATTACCATGATAACATAATTATATCATAGTTATATTGTTGTTTATTAATTATGTTATTACATTTTATTTTAATTTAGTGACAGATTACATTATTCAAAAACATATTCATATGAACACTTGGCATTCCACACTTAGTCAGTAGATTAAACCATTGATTAAAGTTAGTCCACTTTCGAGAATACTACCCAAAGTCTTTGATCACGAGAGCTTCTTCTTCTTCTTCTTCTTCTTCTTCTTCAAAATAATCTGCCTCCTTCACTGCTGAAGATTCTTGCAGATGTGTGCGACCTTGTTCTGACCTCTTCATGACTAAGAGGTCAGAGCTAATACAAGCCAATACTTGTATATCAGAATAAATGAGAGAAAAGATATCCTCTATTCCCAACCTGAGTTGTGAATATAATTATGTTTCATATCAACCGATTCCCCAACAAAGCAAATGAAAATGAATATTAAATTCCACAATTAATAAGTATTTTGTAACATATAGAGACTTGTGGCCCCTATAAAGACCTACATAAATCCAGAATATTAATACATCATGCAATATGAGCTTTTATTTCTTGATTAAACAAAAGAGATCATCTTCAGGGGCCTGTTTCACAAAGCCTTTTTTCGATGACAGTTTACAAAAATCAGTGATAAATCTGCTGATAACCAATCAGAAGCAAGGATTTCAGTAGCTTATTACAAAAATTGTCATTTGTCACTGATGACAAGTTTTGTGAAACCCCCCCCCCCCCCCTAGGTCTTTAGCATCCTTTCAGCAAAAAATATATAAACCTTAAACAGTTGAGGGAAACTCCAAGGCATTCTGTCCAATATGTTTGAGTTTTTCTCATCATTGCATCAATTTTGATAGCCATAATTAATTTAGCTTAGATCAGAGGAAATATGAGGTCAAAGGTAGCTACCATCTTCAATAGTTTTAGTATTCCCTAATACAGCCAAACCTTTCTATAGCGACCCCCCAAGGAAAACACAAAAAGTGGTCTTTGTAGACAGGTTCCTTTAGTACATGTTTCAATGAGAAACCATTTTCAAGGAAAACTAAAAATGTGGTCTTTGTGGACAGGTGGTCACTGAAGCGGGTTTGACTCTACATGGTAATGGACACAAGGAGAACACAATAAGACCTGGGGGGGGGGGGTGTTTCACAAAACTTGTCATCAGTGACAAATGACAGTTTTGTTAAAAGCTACTGAAATCCTTGCTTCTGATTGGTTATCAGCAGATTTGTCACTGATTTTTGTCATTTGTCATTGAAAAAGGGCTTTGTGAAACGCCCCCCAGATATCTTGGACTTGCACTTAATCAATTTTAATTTACGTAGCCAAGACCTACATAAATGTAGAAATTATGTAAGACAGAACAAAAATGGTCTATTGCGTGAAACCCAGGACCTGAATCATAAATCTCATTGTATAAATCAGCTGCAAGTCCTTATATGTTGGTTAGGATATAAAGCTAAAATTAATTGAGGTAACATGAATAACACTCTTAACTTTCAATTGTAAAATGTATGATGGTCCCTGTCACTTGAATATACTGGTACACATACAGATTTCCAGCGATGTGTTATAGACCTGGTCCTATACAAGTAGTTCCTGGTCTTGGAACACAAGGTCTAGACTACATCACTGATTTGCTGCACGATTCTACAGGTGGAAATTCAACTTGAATTCAAACAAAAATAGCAGTAATAAAGAGAACCTTGAGTTCTAGTGTAATGATTTGTGAGCTTTACAAGAGTGCCGGTACCATAGAAACCATGTCACATGAAAAGAATTTGTATTACCAGGCTATCAGATTTAAAACAGTTTCAAACTTTGGACACAATTTTGATGCAACTTGTTAGTGTAGTTATATATACTTAAATCTGTGTTCAGTGCTTTTCGGTGCTTTTAGCCGTTTGCAGTTTTCAGCAAGGTTGAGACAATTTGTTACCATTTTGATTATTCAAAAACCTTCCAATACACAAGTTATTTCTTATGTACTACATAATCATCCTTTCATATTAACTCATCTACAGACACATGCAATCCTAAGACCACCCTCAATTTAATCTTCAAATCCGCCCCCTAACCCTCCCCTTCTCACAAAGAATTCATACTGCCCATATAGAATTACCAAACAGATGACTGAGCGACAGAGCACAATCAAAGAATCCAGTAAAAAAAATTGATATCTACAGGATGCAGATACGAACCAGAAACATGAGAGGCATGTTACATAACAGGGTCAGAGGTTACATAACAGGGTCAGAGGTTACATAACTGGGTCAAAAGTTACATAACAGGGTCAGAGGTTATATAACAGGGTCAGAGGGTACATGACAGGGTCAAAGGTGAGAAGAGGCACATTTCTTGGGATGAGCAGGGTGAGATAGTCAAGCCTTGGTGTTCACAAAATGGTTGTTGTTGTCAACTGAAATTTAAAGATACGGATAAAGCAAAGATGAATGAAAATGAGTGTTGTTGTAAACATTTCATTACTATTCACATTCAAGAAAGGATTATATCACTTGCTTCAATACATGATCTGGAATAGATAGAATGGTAAAATGTTACTATTTGCTCTAAATTCATGTCTTCAATGTTGATTCTGCTTGATTTCTTTTGCATTCAACAGAATCAGGCATAAGAAATACCATTTGCTGGTGAATGCAATCATCACTTGACTGTATGCAGGATATTGGTGCCGCAGCGGGACTTGGACAGCGAACCATGTGATCCATATACAGGTGGCGTATCCACTAGACCGCGACACCTCCACAATGTGCTTCAAATTTCTGTATCTTCTTCACACAGACAAGGTAACAGTGAGCACTGCAAAAAAATATCTGTAAAGCGCTTAAAGGTATTACAAAGTTTTGGTATGGGGTCATGAATTTGGTTTAAATTAACAATTTCGGAAGCATATGCGTTCCTACAATATTCATTGATCGTTGCCGCGGTTGAAATCGAGTCTAAAGTTATGAAATTATAAATAATAAACTCTTTATGTTGTATAGCTCCCTCTCAAGGTCAAGATATTAATTTAGCTATGAAACAATGTTTTTTGACTAAAATCGACCGATTAGCTATTCCCGTTTGGAAATTATATATCACAACTACATATTCTGAGATTTTCATGGTCGCAGCTACCATTGTACGACCATAGGCGCTATTTGAAATTTATCAAAATTTACCGGGAGCACCGGTAAATTTTTGTATTCAATTTTTCTCGATAACAGAAGTGTTTTAGGGGCTAATTTTTGTAGTGCTTATAAAACATCCACAGGGGCATCCAAATATAACAAAATTGTAAAGATTCACTATCCACTCAATTTTCAAAATTTCCCAAAACTTTGTATTACCTTTAAGCGGGACTGCACTACTTGCACCTCTATATAAAAACAAGGCCTTAGCGGTCCCCCATGATTCCCCCTTTCTTATGAGAGCTGATTTGATGAGATAACCACCTGTCAGTGACCATGCTGGGAGGTCGAATCGCTCCTGGCCAATGTAGTGCAGATAAGCTTTAAAGGCATCATTGATGTAATCAGGCTATGTAACCTAGAATATTATTTACCGTTACTGCATTTTTCTAGAATAAATGAAAGTAATCTTACCTTCTGGGTCCCTAGGTATAAGATCAGCTACGGGTGCAGCCTAAAGGTGGGGAGAAAAAACAAGTGTTTGATATTAGCGTTCATTTCTTCAAAAGTATATAAATGGAAAATTGAAACAAAACGTTTAAAAAAAACTTTTATAAATGTAATGCTTCCTGGGAGAAATGTCAATTATTTAAACATATTTGTGGCTTACACCCAGTAAATAAGATCGATTGATCGATCTGTATTGAATATTAATAAGTCAGAATGAATCAGGAGAGCTTGGGTATTTGTTTCTAGTTCATCGTGACTGTGCCATGGACCAGTGATGGCCTGGTAGTCAAGTCGCTGCTCAGCAAGCGGTGGATGGGGGTTCAGGTCCCGCTGGTTCCAAGATTTTTTTCTGACTTGTTTTTCAATACAGAATAGATCGATCAATCAATCTTATTTACTGGGTGTAAGCCACAAATGTGTTTAAATATTTTTTTATCTTATAATGCAGCTGATATTGAAAATTCATTATGACAATTCTTTTGGATGAAATTTTAAAAAAAAGGAAAAAAGAAGAAAAAAACTTATTTTACAATATTATTACATATCCAGGGTGATAAAGACAAGAAAGAAAAGAAGAAAAAAAACCCACAGGATTTATATAAAATCTAAGATTTCAAAAGGAAAAAGAAACTACAAAAATTCAAATTGAATAAGACTGTATTATAGTATCATCTACTTGTTTTTATATATCTATGGCTATGACTTCTTCTTCTCCTCCTCTTCTTTCTCCTCCTCCTTCCTCTCCCTCTCCCTCTCCCTCCCCCTCCCCCTCTCTCCCTATGCAGCCTATCACAAAGATCTGTATGTAGATAACCTATTTTGGATACAGGCGCACTAAACACTGAGTTTACACCATACTCTTAGCGAGAAGTGTGGCATATTCTACACACGTTAACGTTTTAGTCCGAGGAACGGAGTGTTTTCCCCTGAACCCAAGCATGCGAGAACAGGGGGAGGGGGGGGGGGGGGGGAGGCACGCCTACACACGATGCAGCGACAATCATTTTGCATATTTACTGCTCAGCTTAGCGCGGAACTCAAAACCACGAGCATAACGAAAGTCATGAGAGCAGGGATGCCAACCTCTTCACACAAAAAAACAGACGGAGTATCCTAAAAACTCACAACACTACCGCTTACTCGTCAGCCCCGGGCCAGTAAAATTTCGGGAAAATGTTTTACTGGTAAGTATGGTCAAGTAAAATATTTGCTCTTTCATTAAAATTTAATGAGAAAATTGTAAAGTAATACGATTTAATCGTACTGGTTGGCATCTCTGTGAGAGCCAGATGATGATCTGGTTACGCCACATCGCACCCTCAAACTAACCTTGTCAAATTCTGCCTGCGCCTCTGCGGCAGACACCTTGTACTTGCTGGAGTCCACTGTAACATTTTGACTGTGGATAAAGAAAAATGATAAATTATGTGAAGTTAGGGCAAGGAGCTGGACATCTAAGAAGAACAGAGCCATTTCATAATAGCCCTGAGTAGAGCAATCCAGCCATATTCTTTTTGAATAATAATTTTTAATGTTCATAAAGAACATTGCATGTACATGCTTTTAAAGGTACTATGTCCTATTTGGAGGCCCAAAAAATGAAAAGGTTAAATTCCAACAGCATTTGAAAGACAATACTAGTTAAGAACTTCTCTCAAAATGAAAGGGTTCGAAAATGGCTTTTAGTGGGAAACTAACGACTATTAGTAGTCAAATCGACTTGAGTGATTGCAATCACCTAAGTAATAGTTTGATTTTCAGGACATTTGGCCAATTGGTCGTACGTTTTGTGCTGCAAAAATATTCAATCAATTAAATTTTGGCCATGACAAGAAATGGGTAATTAATGTAGACAAATGCTCATGTACCTGTTACAGCTCATTTCATGTATGTTATTACCAAAGAAAAAATGATGTCAGTCAGTCACTCAAATGAATTTCACAGATAGGACATACATGACATATTTGTAATTCCTGCAGAATTCTACAGACTTTGATGTTGGCTGCAAAAGGGACATAGTATCTTTAAACAGGAAATAAAACAAAACAAAACAAAACCAGCTAAATAAAATTTCAAATGGGGTTCCACATTGGGGCTATGGTCATGAGAATACCGAGTGTTACGAGCAACTGAGAAAGATAACTTACCAGCTTAATTTGCCTGCATCTGACTGGCCAGAGATAAGCTTCTGCCATTGCCCTGAGGTCTCGTTAACAATACCCATGGCAAACTCCTGTGATAAATACAGAGGAAAAAAATTGTGATTTCATATGCACATGTCTTTTGCCACAGTGCATTTCAAATGATTGTGCACTAAAGAGAAGATTTGGGCTGCATTTTATATAAATTGAGAGTAAGATTTTTTATACAAGAATACCAACTAAACATGTACATGTCTCATTTTAATAGCAATAATTCACAGTACTGAAAGATAAAGGTGAGTTCTGGTCATCTGATTGCATTGTGAAAGAAAAGGTGTGGAATGGATCAGAAAAAGTTGATCATGTAGCATGTAAGTATTGGTGTGTACTGCAAAGTGCTTGAGTCATCAAAATCATAATAAATTTTGGCCCAGTCTTGGTAAAGTAACAAGCACTGTACACAGAAAGATGTATATGGGACTACACAAATGATGTCAGGGCTACTAACCTTGATTTCCTTATCTTTCTATGCTCATTACTCAGCCAGTAAACATTTTCTACCAAAATTGTTTGGCAAATGACATTTATTTGTAATTTTTTGAACATTCAGTGTAAGTTTCATTTGATTCTGTGAGAATTTTTTTTTTTTTTTTTACCAGAACTCACCTTTATCTTTAAAATCTACTACTTAGGCAAAAGAAACAATCTGCTAATCCTTTACTAAAAATAAAACAGCAGCAACAATAGTTATCCGAGCCAGTTATCCTAAGGAAGTTGTACAAGGGTGATTTTACAATACAGTTATTTTCATGTATAATATAGTTTCTTGGACTGGCAAGGGTCATCTAATACTGCTATTATTAAGTAACATATAAAGGAACAATACAAACACAGATTATACAGGACTAGGATATTGAAACCTAAATGCCACTCAACTACATTAAAGGTTTTTCCAGCTCAGACGCTGTAAAAAGACACCATTCATTTGCTTACCCTGTTCTTTGGCTCTTCATTGAAGGCAAACTCATTGAGGGGCTTTCCGTCAGGAACCTTGTAGATCTTGAACCAGTTCACACTTGCCTGGAAAAGGAAGCAAACAATAAACCAGTTCATACATAAAATCTGTGAATGGTCATATACAGGTCATATGCAGGTCATTTACGGTTTATTTGTTCCAAAATTGTAATACCCATTGAGACGAATACTGGAATAGTGCTCATGAAAGTTATGTTTTCATTACTCATTTATCCACTGATGGTAGGTGGAAGTATTCTTCTCAAGAGGGCAAACAAAATGTGTTCACGAGGCACCTCCATCACTTTGGCAGTGATTATTCTAAAATGCACAAAGTGGGACTTCTCCATGATCAAAAGATCTTTGGATAGTTTGGGCCATTTGAACCATGTGCTATCTACAAAGTGGTCTAAATCATCATCATCATATGCCATGAGAAGAGTGAAAATGGATGCACATGCAACAGATGAATTTACGAGAAAAATGCATCCAACGGTTTTTATTATTCTTTAACTACACCTACACAGAATGGTACATTGTCTAAATTGTTATCAATCAGTGATATTACAAATTCAGCGATCCCTAAAACTACTTGAAAGGTTGACAATAATTTGAGCTAATGCCCGTCTGCTCGGCACGCGGAAAAATTATCTGTTGAAAGCTAAGAGGGTGTTAACTCCATCTTAACGAATATAAAGTGGTGTACTATGTCAAGCCTTTGTTGGGCTTAACAATAACAATATGGGGGCCTCATTGCAAGTAACCATCGCAACTAAAGTTCACATTGTTTTATTTATATTTATTTCATTTCATTTCCGGGAACATAAAGTAGTAACAATAACAAAGAATGCAAATTAATAACCGGGAAAAAGCCATCAACTAATGCCGTAGGATTACCAAAAGAAACTGAGTTTCTGTAGGAGGCTCTCCTCATTAGTTGATGGTATAATACATAACTATACACAAATATACATAAATTACATAAGATTGTTCGTCCAATCCAAATGTATGTTACATTTTTTAATATTACATTGGATGATGGTTTCTTTCAATGGACATACAAGCTTTAAGGGTATCCATCAAATTTTGTAAAATCTTGTTCATTTTTAAGAACCATTTCTACTCACCTCCAGAAATCCAGGCATCAACCTCCGAATGTCATCAATGTCTGAAAAGTTTTAAGATAAGAAGTGAGAAGTAATGAAGCTCCATATTTATGAGTTATGTTGAAAAGTTCAAAATTTTATTTGAAAAAAATCTTGATTTTGAACCTCCTGATATTGACTCCCTTTAGGAGAAAACATGTGTTGAAGAACCTGTCTAGAATGGCCACCTGTCTACAAATTTGTGTTTTCCCTTGGGTGGTCTAAATAGACAGGTATGACTGGCTGTTTTTTCAGAAAATTTCCATGTGCGCACGACTATGAGGCAACAAGACGAGGCACCCCCTGCATCATTGTTTTAATATTGATGAAGTCTGCAGTACAGTTCATTGATTTCTCCGAAAGGGCAACTATGCAAAGAGGGTCGGCGGTGGAGCTCCTGCAAATACATCACGGTTAATAGAGTATTCTAAAGTATCCAAAATTAAATAAACACAGAAATGCACAAACAATGTAACTTACCATTCATGTCTTTCGCCAGTGGGTCGGTCACATCAATTGCAAAAATCTTCCAGTCAGTTTCACCTAGAAATAAAGAGATTCATTGGTGGTTGGGTGACCTTGATTACATACATCTTACTTTAAAGGAAATTGATCCTTTTTCACATTACTCTCTTTACTGAATAAGCCAGTTTGTAGATACAATCTGTGCATGGGCCATTTGCACTTTGTGTAAAACCCACCGAGATGAATCCTGGATGTGCTCATGAAAGTTATGTAACATTTTTCATTTATGCACCAACGACGGTAACTCCAATGATACACAGGTGGAAATATTGTTGTCAAGAGAGCAAACAAAAGGTAACCATGAAGCACCTCCATGACTCTGGCAATGATTATCATAAAATGCACAAAGTAGGACTTCTCCATGTGTAAAAGATCTGTGGATATTCAGGGTCATTTGTACCATGTGCTGATATAAAACTGGTTTATTGGTGGGCATGGAAAGCAGTCTACATGTACATGTACATGCCAGCAAGTCATCAAGTTAGTTTTTTCATCAAACTTTTAATGATGGCCCCTTTTATTCTTCTTGTTTTATATAAATTCATTTAATGTACCTAGAAATGCTTTGTATATATTTTAATGTTTTGCACGTTTCTTTTTACTGAAGAACAAATAAAGAATGAACTTGAATTGAAGTAACAGGTTTGCCATCATCCTTGCTTCTGATTGGTTATCAGCAGATTTGTCATTAGTTTTTGTCATTTGTCATTGAAAAAGGCTTTGTGAAACGGGTCCAGAGACTGACAGGAGGAAGTGATTTTAAATTACCTTCATCAATCATAGCAAGAGTTCCTAGGACCTTCACTTGGATAACTTCTCCTCTCTTGGCTACCTGCAAGACAAAGAAACAAATCGGAAAAGTACATTTAACAACCACAACACAAAATCTTTTGAAGTTAGTAAACGACTACTGAGAGAAAGGATATATTATACAAATGTTGACTGCTCTGAGGGGCACGGATAAAATTTTTGCAGAGCTGCCACATCAGCTGAACAAAAATACTATTATTTTCCCCAAAAAATCCTATTTTGAAAATAAAAATCCTATTTTTTTTTTTTTGGGGGGGGGGGGGGGGGGGGGGTCTAATTTGCATAAGTTCCTACATACAGGAAGAAATTTTTCAATGGTTAAATATGCATGATTGCGTCATGACAAGTGTTCGACGAGCCAATGAACATCCCCAAATTGCCGATGTGAGATGCTTGTAGGATACTTTACAGGAGAGAATGGGCTATTTGCCATTAAAAATGGCACACAAACACACACAAAAAATATATTTAAAAAAATATATATATTTAAAAAAAATATTTAAAAAAAAAAAAATGAAAATCATATTTTTTGAGGAAAAATCGTCGTATTTACTTCCAAAAATCATACAAAATATGATAGAATCGTACTGTGGCAGCTCTGCTATTTGCCCAAGACAGGACCGTACTCTGAGATGAATTCAAAGGCACAGTGCAGTTTCAAGATTATCAATGAGATCTTGTTTTAACCATGACCCTAAATATCAGCAGTCTATATTTGGTTTTTATACCGCATCCAGCATGTAGATTCTCAAAGGCATCTTTGACAAAATATCCTGTTCAAAATGTATGAATAAATATACTTAATTTTTAAGAACTGCTGACTCTCCTTTTGATATCAGAGAATTAATCATTTATATCATTCCTATGCATAACAAAAAAAGGAATTGAAACAATAAAAAGGAGTCAACACCAGCAGGTGTTGAGTGCCCAAAATCTAAGTCTGGACCCCCAAAATATCAAAACTCTTAAATACGGTCAAACCTGCTTGAACTCCCTCCTAGACCACCTGTCTACAAAGACTACAATTTTTTGTTTTCCTTGAAAATGCTTTCTCATTGAAACATGTACATGTACTAAAGGAACCTGTACATAAAGACCACCTGCCTACAAAGACCACTTTTTTGTGGGTCTCCCTTGGGTGGTCTTTATAGACAGGTCTCACAGTACTGCATTCAGACTATAATAAAAGTTCATTCCTGACCCCTTTCCAAACATAATAGTGTGACACCCTGAATTAGGTTGACCTGCCTCAACTGCTTGTCTGGCATTAACAAGGTTAGTTCTGACAGAGATATAAAGAGACAGCTAAGAGATTTCATACCTTCCTGCCGATTTCACACACATCCAGAGGATCATTGTCTCCTTTACACTTTGTACTAGCGTCTGTATGGTTGGGATCCTCCCATGTCTAAAAGAAAATGTCACAAAAGATCAAGAAAGAAATAATCACAATGTGAAAGAAACTTGCTGAAAATATCTCTCTAATATTTCATTTACGAATGAAAACTCTCTTGATGTATTAAACTAAGTATTGATACCAAGCCTTTTATTAACCGGGCGCCGGGCGATTTTTACCCTACGGTCCCTGACTTTTGGCGCCCGGTAAGACGGGGAAAATGAGTACCGGGCGCCGTTCATTTTTTATTTATGGCGCCCGGTCTGGGAGAATTAACATTTTCTGTTTCATAAACTTCCACATGTCTAGCACTAAATGTTCACAAATGTGACAAAAACTTACTTGATACAAGTTAAACGTGGACAGAATGAACCCTAACAAATCATTATAATGAGAATCCTTATTAAAATCGCCCAGAAACAATTGCCCAGAAACGAATACGAGCGGCCGCTATTTCCTACTCCTAGCGGAGAACGGAGCACACAATACATGGGATGTACACCACTCAAAGACGAGCGCATTTCCCCAGCCCAGGCCATGCATACACACACAAATGACATCAGTGCTGTACTGCAGTACACACACAGTGTACAAGAAAGTCTCGATGTAACTTCCAAAAATCCATCCCAAAAGCCAAATTTTGCTGTCAAAAATGCGGAATTGGAGCCATATTTCCAAAGCTCACGGGGGTTAAGCCCAGTTTTAAGAAACAGTTTCATCAAAATAGCGCTAAAAATCAAGAAATCAGCGATTTTGTTACCAGTTTTTTGGCCTATCGCATGCCCTTCGAATGTAATGGTATCTTCAAAAAGGCAAATGAAAATCAAAACACCGGATCTGCTGATGCATTGACTTTATGTACAAAGTTGATTGCAACTCCAGACTTGCCTTGATTCAGCGGCCCTCGTACTCATTGACTAAAATTCTGTGATGTTTTGAATAATGGACTTTTCTGATAAAATAGGTAAATATATTTAACAAATCTTTTTTTTTAAATTTTCTAATTATTATTATTATTATTTTTTTTTTTTTTTTTTTTTGACAGGTGACAGGTGACAGGTCGGCCGTTCTCAATGATTGAATGCGTTTTTATTCAAAGAAACATGAATGCAATAGCATTTTCTACGGAAAATAACAAAAACGTAAAACAGGCATAATCTTTTTTTTTCACCTAAAATATGTTTTTTCAAGCTGAATAATATGTTTTTTTGAAAGCGACAGGTTGGAAGCTCTGCATTGTCATTATAGATCTGGTTTTTCTTAAATATTTTTTTATAGAAATAATTTAATTCCCCCCTTCCCAACATTTTTAAATTTTTGACATTTAACGGCATGAAAATAGTATTAAACATGAACTACAACAACTACAAATGACAGATTTATCTAAGGTATGAGTGATTTAATATTAGAGTGCTCAAAATTTAAACTAGAAATTAAACTACCATATGTATAAATAAAAGGTAACGTTTAACAAATAATTTAAAAGAATACGGTACATATTTTCATCAATTTTGGAAACGGCTCCTGGTCCTGGAAAACGGCTCCCGGTTCTCTAAAAAAAATAAGGACCGGGAGCCGCTTTTTCAGATATTTGGCTCCCGGTCTGCTTTGACTTAATAAAAGGCTTGATTGATACTGTTGTTCAATTGCCGTATCTGTTTGATACTTTACTTTAGATTTGTTTTCAACATGTCTACTAAATAACACTTTATCAGAGAAGCTGTTTATTATGTTATTTCAAATTATTCATTTACTGGTACATGGTATTAGATGTTTTTTTATTCAACGCATCAACAAATATGGAATTAAATTGGGATAACATTCAATAAAAGAAATGAATACAAATTTTAATAGATTTCTTCATTTTGTTATGAAACACATGGAAAATAAGATATTGCAAGGAGTCGCCCAATGGCTATCGTTAATTACCTGAGGGAAGGCACCATAATTCCAGATGTAGCCGTGATGAGGAAAGCAGTTTCTGACGAATCGTAGCTTGCCCTTCTTTACATCCTGCTTGATAGGGTTCATGGGAGCTGCGGTGTCGATCTAAACAACAAGAGTGAATATATACAATACATAACCAATGAATAGAAAAACAATGTAAATAATAGCTATATCTACAGTTAACAAAATTATTCATAGTTTAAACATATTTGTGGCTTACACCCAGTAAAAAAGATTGATTGGTCGATCTGTAATTGAAAAACAAGTCAGAAAAAATCTTGGAACCAGCAGGATTTGAACCTGCCATCTACTGCTTGCCGGGCAGCGACTGTTTTTCAATTACAGATCGATTAATCGATCTTATTTACTGGGTGTAAGCCACAAATATGTTTAAACTATGACTATTATATTTATTAAAAAAAAAAAAAATTATTCATGTTTTTTTCGAATCTCAAGACTGAAGATGGACTGGTTGAATTAGGGGCCTTTTAGATAGAAGCTTTAAAATGTACATTCTCAAGAAACATGAATCGGGACAAATAAATATTTCACATAGTTTTAAAAAATATGACACTGTGTAAGGGTATGAATAATTTAGTTGTTAACTGTTTATATATATACATGTATATTGCACAGTAAGCATCAATCCCAGGAGATGCTCCAACAAAGTGTATTATTATCCTGTCTTTCGCTCAGCTGTTCTCAGGAGCTGACAACTGCAAGGAATCAGTTCCTAAAAGGTACCCAGTTACTACACCTGGGTGGAGAGTGGCGAGTATAGATTGATGTCAAGCTAATGGACATTAGTGCTGAAGCATACTTGAACTACAGAACATGTGATCCATAGTCTGGTGACGCATTAGTCTAGTTCTGGACCCTATATTGATTTTTGTTATTCGCCGACTATGAACGTTAAGCTGAGTGATGGCGTGATCCTTAGTGATTGCGCGATCCCCACTATTATCGGCGGTTTGTGGGGATCGCGCAATCACTAAGGATCACGCCATCACTCGGCTTAACGTTTATAGTCGGCGAATAACAAAAATCAATATATGGTCCAGAACTAGACTAGTGACGCATCCACAAGACCTCAACACTCTACGTGAACATACGGTCAACCAGGTATAAAAATCTTTGTTGGCAAGTGCAGGGTGGAAGAAGGAAAGGGTACCAGCAGAAAAGATGTGAAGAAATTAATCCAAATGGACAGGTCAATCCTTCGGTGGTACCCAAAGCATTGAAAAGATGGAATGGGATGGCAAGAAGTTGTCTTTCATTCATTTGTTCATGTGCATATATATTTACTATAACATCATAACTGTACCTCTACAAGTCACAATCTTACTGTTGTATGCTAATAGAAGCACCTACATGTAAGTGAATAAGTTATTTATGAATTATGATGCTAATGAATCAGATTCAAATTGGCAACTTCAAAATGGTTCCTATTTAGGGATGTTACAATCTTACCTCCATCTTGGCGTTGGTCCATCGAGGAACCTCCACAACCATGTTCAAAATCTCATTCTGTAAATTACAAAGGGAAAGGAAACCGATGAAGAATTTTTTACAGATTACAAAAATGAATTGTACTGTATTTGTACATCAGTGCTGCTAATTTTGAGCAGAACATTTCAGTGCATTACTATAGCTCTGAATAGAAAGTATGGCTGTTTACCATAAGAATAAAAACAAATCATCTTTATGTATATAGAAAAAGTCTCACTTGCAAAGTATGATTTTGATCGTGAATTCTTCATTTGTCAAAGTTGGTATATACATGTAGTACCATTATTTGTAAATTGGTAATCTTTAAAAATATATCAAGTTGTTCAGTATCATTGCTTGCATAGGAGTAATCATAAACATATACATGTATGTTAAAGTTGACTATACAAATAGAATAAATGTTTACATAAAACTTAATATTGACTCTTTAAACGATATGAAATAAAATAACATGTTTCGATGAGCCACCAATTCCTCACTGAATTCTATGATATTTTATGGTTTTAATGTTTTCCTACATGTTGCTATTAGGCAAACAATTTTTTTTTTTTTTTAAATCAGAGTCATTATTTTGAATAAACATGTCCTACAAACCACACACAGATTGCAAAACTTGCAAAACTTCATAAAAGCAGACACAAATACTTGGCAGATAAATCTTTCAAGAGCTTGAAAGATCAATATACACTTAGCTCAGACAAACAAAATCTCAATAATTTCTGTATTAATGACCTCTTGGACTTTGCCTAACTCAAACACATGGAGTAATTAATTTCCTGTGTATACAATAAAAACACACACAAACATTTAAGAATAGCAGCGACTTCAAACATACTTATACTTTTCATCCTGCACTCATTCAACAGAAAGCTAAAATCAGACAAAAACAGAAAATACAAGCGGAACCTAACGGAACAAAGCGCGCGAAAAATAACAGGCTGTGATTGGCTGCCGGAATGTAGACATTAATGACAACAAGCTTTAGCAATGCTAGCTAAAATAACACAAGTCCTCACAAGCTCTTTCTGTCGGCACAGAAAAAGCTTTAGTATGTCTATATTCATTGCTATTCTTCAATTTTGAAGTCCACAAAAATCTGTTACAAAAATATGATGAATTAAAGGACTTGCAAATCTACTATTGAAATGTCATTGCCACTTAACCCTATCAGGGCAGTAGGCTATTGAACTTAGCCTACATTTTCAAAACAGACCTAGTATCTTTGCCTTTTAGCAATTTAATCTGTACATATCTGTTCCTGTAAACAGAGTACAATACACATGGACAGGGTAATACTAAGGAGGACCAAGAAAAATAAAACAATAAATGGAAGGTTCGTATTCTTCTTCTACTTCTTCCAGTAAAGTAAAGACCCCCGTTGGCATATTATCGTACTTGTGCTTGTCGAGTGCCCAGATGAATAGTGCAAGTTAAAAAAAATCTCACTACAAGTTGATACTATGTGCGGCTAATAAACAGCAGAGGCTTAACAAAGCCTCATTTGTTGCACCCCCTGCTTGAAGATCCCTAAGGAGGTGCTGTTGACTATATTCGGAGGGGTTCAAAGTCTTTTTACAGATATCCAATCAATGAGTACAACTAACAAGTGCTGTTTTGCTTTTTTTAAATACCACACAATGATCTGACAGAAAGCCTCCCCACTTTGTGTGATCTTTATACAACATGATTCGTAATTTCGTATTCTACACATTCATTTAAACTCCGTTGAATTCAGTTAGATCTAAGATCATGTAGAACAAAAGGAAAACCTAGACCTCAGAGGCTCAGACTAACTTAGTTTGTTTAACGATCTATTGAACAATAGCCCAAACCCAGTCTCAGGCCCATGCCTTCAATTAGTGACCTTTTCTTCAAAGAAAGAACACAAATATTTTGTTTCTTACTTCTTTATCAGCATAGAGTGGAATGTCGTGGAATGGAGAAATCACTTGACCATTGCTGTTCCCTGAAAGGACATACAAAAGAACATGTGGGGAATACATGAAATGAGCATGATTGAAAGAAAATAAAAGGTCATCTGAAAAAAAAGTAAGCAAGATCAAATTTATGGCATGAATACACTCTTTGGATTTCTACTAATTTTAAAACAGCACAACAACAACAAAATAGTATTTTACTAATGGCTATTGTTGTGCAGTACCGGTAATGCAAAAGCAGCCATTTTCGCATAAACAGCTTGTAATTCATTTGTGTTTCTGGCAGAACCAACATCGCAAACACTCATGATAGGTCAGAGATTTTGTAATGTCAATCACACGTCAGCACATTATCATCAGGTACCAATTTCCAAATTTTTTGTCAATGTCTTCTTCGATTTCAAAGCTCTGTGTATACTAGAAAGAACCTTGAACCATGAAGTACTAATCCTTTTTGAAGCTCACTCTGGAAGCTTTACTGGGATGTGGTTAGGTTTAAGGGCTTGGTTATAATATGAAATATGATATTGATATCGCCTAGCCTTAATTGGCACCCATAACCCTGCATGAATAGGGAGGTAAACAAAACCTAAAATGCGTTTGTTCGTAATCACACGTTCCTTCCCTTCACCCCTTCTTCTCATACACAACATACTTTGAAATCGGTCAAGAATGTAATAAATATGAGATTTTTCATACCGAAGTGATAGCGATTTGGTTACCTTGCACGTGTTTCTGATGATAATGAGCTACATGTAACATGCGATTTACATTACAACAAACGTTGACCTCTAGTCTTACGAGACTTCATAATGTTGGTCCCGCCTGGAAAGCAAATACACACGGTGTACACAAGAAAAACTGTTTCTGTATTGCCAAGTGTAAAACAGCACACGTCCAGGGAATTCACTAAATTCAATGAACTCTGTGGATGGGCCTTACAATCCTTAAACTAGTCAATATATTTTGTATTTTGCACGGATCGTCGTGTGCCGCAATCATGAAAGGTAGTCTATAGACTACTGTACACATTAATTTGAGGATTTTTTTGCATCACTTTTCGAACAGACAAATGGGATTCTAATTAAGGCTTTATGCTATCAATATCATATTTCATAACATCACCAAGCTAGGCTTATGAACATGATGAAGGCTAATTTTAACAGAAGTTAGATTCAGAATCAATGAACATGATCCTTCATTAAGTTCATCTGTCATCTCCGCAACATCACTCAATTTTTTAAAAAATAGTTTGGACAAGCACTGGTCTTCCCAACACCAGTCTTCCTCAACACCGGTCTTCCCAACACCGAAATTCTTCCATAAAATGTGTGCGTCCACCCACCATGCTGCATGCACAAAATAATAATTTTAAGTTGCTGGTAGTGATACACAACCAACACACATGCACATACAGCGACCTAAAGAGAAACAAAACTAGAACAAATAACGGCGCTTGTTCAGAAACAAAACAAGTACATACCGATGGTGGGTTGCGGGCGGGCGCCTGTGTGGAGTTATCTACCGTGTCTCAGATCCACATTACGGTAGATAACTTCACACAGGTGCGCGCCCGCCCGCAGCCCACCTCTGTATGTACTTGTATAGTGCAGCGGCGCAGTTTGCCGTGAAACCTGTGAAAAAGTGTATACTAATATCAACGTTTATCCGGAAAATACTCCAAAAATAACAAGAAAATTGACACGAAACAGGTAATATTAATAAACATAACAACTTTTAGTTTTAACTCATGATCTTTATTTGGACATGAATATTTACTTCATTTAGGGTAGATCTTTAGTAGGGTATCTCCACGCTGGAGTTACGGGTCAAATTTTGGATACGTTTCTGAACAAGCGCCCAAATAACCCCGAATAAACCAGGGCTGTCAACCCCTTCTTCTGCATTTTGAGAGTCTCACATCACGCCACCACGCTCATTCTCCCGCCGTCCCACCAGCTGCAGCTCGCGAGTCCGAGTCGTAGCGGGAAACTCCCGCCACTACGCCCTCCCGCAATCTCCCGGTTTACGAAAAAAACCTCCCCGTAAAAGTGTAGAATGAACCAGCGTATTTATGATTTTTTTTTCTTACTCAACTGCTCAACACCCATATCCCCATAATAACCCCCCTTTCCCTGTTGAGCCAAAAACAAATTGATTGCATACGATCTCCCCTAAAGTTGACAGCCCTGAAATTAATCTTGACTAATCGAAACGTGTGTTATAAAATTAACACACGTTTCAATGGGATAATCAAGAAGTTAGACTTAATTAATATGACGGTTTTGAGGAACGGGCCCCTGTATCGGACAGCCAGAGCCGCGGGTCCGGGCTGGGACCGTGGACTGGGTGCGCGCTGTCAGTGTTATACTTACTGAAGAACAGGCGGTAGTCGAGAGAGTTGGGTGCACCTCGAGGTTCAACTGAATACGCCATGGCTAAAATTCGAAAATTTCCGAACTGAAATTTCAATGGCTGTACACAGGAATGAGAAGCCAAAGAGACTTTGGTAAAAGTTCTCTGATGACAGGCGGCCGAAAGGACACGTCGAAAATTATTCGCAAACATGTGGATAGATAATTTTACGCATGCGCGATATAAGCGACGTACAAACAAATGTAATTAATGGTATCCTTGAAGATAACCGGTAATTGACCTTCTCTGTCACCGAAAATTTGTGTTACTAATTGTTATACATAGAGATCTCTGCAACACGATAACAGTTTTTCATCACGTTATTCGACTAATTCGTTGACTGCATTCGTAGTCCAAAGTCCAAAGTCTAACGTTCATCAGATCAGTGATTCGGTATCACGACGTCCTGCTGGGTGAACAAGCCCCCCCCCCCCCCCCCCACCGGCATCCCTCTCTATACCAGGGGCCCTACAATCCCACGCTTCTGAGTATAAATACTCCCTTCTTTTTTTGTTGAGAGAGAGAGAGTGCACGATAGCATCTAACTCATCTAGCTGAGGCATCCTTTTAGTCTTGGTTTGCATTTTAATATTACTAATAGCTAGTCCTTATTATTTATATAGCGCTTTTCAGGATCACGGGGGAGGAGGGTACTGACCAACAATTTTTATTTTGTTTGTTTTGCTCCCCGAAATTTGAAAATCGCGCCGACCGATAATTCGCTCATTGGTGGTGGTGGGGGGGGGGGGGGGGGGGGGGAGGAATATTCCTTTTTATTTCCCAAAAAAATTGAGATGGGGCGGGGGTTAACCCCCAAAACATCCCCCGGCTACGCGCCTGAATACTACTACTAGTCTACTAATACCGTTCCTTATCCCATGTTCAGGATATTCGGGCATTGAGATCACCTTAAAAACGGGGGCTGCAGGCCCAACCCCCCCCCCCCCAAAAAAAGGGGGAGAAGCCTAAATTTATTTTTTATTTTTATACTGTTATCCACATTATATATGTACAAAAGAAAGAAATTAGCATTAAAAAGAAATGCGTTCGTGATCAAAGTAAGTTCTTGACTGATTGTCATTACACCCCCCCCCCCCCCCTCCCCCAGTAGGCCTACGCCATGCATCGGAGCAAGTTTTTCCCGGATACCTTACTTCCTCCTTTCCGTTAAACATAAATATTACGGATGTCCCATTCTATTGATAAAATATGATAACGGTGTGCATTTAAAAA
Source organism: Strongylocentrotus droebachiensis (assembly GCA_035222895.1). Lineage (NCBI taxonomy): Eukaryota > Metazoa > Echinodermata > Echinoidea > Camarodonta > Strongylocentrotidae > Strongylocentrotus > Strongylocentrotus droebachiensis. The sequence continues at coordinate 85,048 of JAVYIG010006979.1, read as the reverse complement.
AAAAAAAAAATTGGTATCATACAACTCTTCTAAAATGATTCCCCATCCACTAGCTGGTACCAGTGAAATTCGCCACGCATTTGTGGAAATATACGAGTCCACAATATTTTGTTATTATTTGAAGCATTTCATCTTATTTGATTCGTTTAGAACTGTACCGTAACAAAAGATATCAAGAGGAACGAACTTCAACGGCAACGTCAATGCAAACTTGCTATACAGTGCGTCCCAGAAAAAACGAAACCGAGATAATTATATCGATGTTTTATCATAATTAACTTAGTCACATTTATAATTAATAAATGACACATATTATGTGGAAAGCTTAGATCCTCTTCTTTCATTTGATGCAACTCATAATTATGATGCATATTTCACGCATGAGTGATTAAAATATTTTGAAGAGAGGAAACCAAAATGTCATTCGGCGGACGGTATCTGACGGTATCCGGATCCAGGATCTCTTAGGGGGGGGGGCAAATTTGATTTATGCGAGCCGAATATTGGTACGTGATGATGACCACCAGTGACGTAATGGGGGGGGGGGGGAGGGGGTGCAGGGAGGGGCGAGTTTCCCCCTCCCTCCTCGAAGCGCGGAAGCTTTGACTTTTAATTTTATTATTAAAGAGAAAAGACGATTCGTTGTACTGTTCTCGACTCTTATTCGTCGTCTGAATTCAGTTTTCCCCCTCCCGCGCAAAGCGCGGAAGCTTTTACGTTTCATTAAATGCCCGGGCCCCCCCCCCACTCAATGTTATTTAGGGTACGCATATGCTCGTTCCCTCTTTTTGAAAGCACCCCCTATCTGAGGACTGCCAATATTTCCGAACCCCCCTTTCGCGGGCATTTAGCGGGCTTTTCCTGCCTTGGAGACCCCCCTAAATCAGGAAAAATGCTCAATGTACCCCCCTAAATTCGGAATAATTTCTCAGGAGTCCAAAGAGATGAGAGAAAAAAAGAAAAAACACCCCCTTTTTAAAGAAATCTCCGGGTGGAAAGTCAAATACACCCCTTTTTTTACAATTCTCGGGCCGGACTTTGTCGCACGAAAAGTACCCCTTTACCGGACATTTTGGCAATACGCATGCGGTCATTCAAACCTCTGAGTGGGGGGGCGGGCCGGGATTAAATGATTCGAGAAAGAAGACGATTCGTTGTACCTTTCTCGACTCTTAATCCTCGTCTGAACTCAGTTTTCCCTCTCCCGCGCTAAGCGCGGAAGCTTTTACGTTTCATTAAATCATGAGAGAAAGAAGACGATTCGTTGTACCGTTCTCGACTCTTAATCCTTGTCTGAATTCAGCTAAAGGGTTTAGGCATTAAATTTCGGTCAGATGAGTATCAAGGGGCCCGCCTTAGTGTCCTTGGTTGGGTCCAGGGGTCAGAGCCCCCGGAAGCTTAGGGTTTAGGCGTTTAATTACTGTCAGATGAGCATTTTTGTGATACCTTATTATTTTGTGACACTGGCAGGACACTATTTGGCGTGGGTTCTAGGGAGCGGATCCCCCAGAAATCAGGGGTCAGATGAGTATCAAGGGCCCGCCTTAGTGTCCTTGGTTGGGTCCAGGGGTCAGAGCCCCCGGAAGCTTAGGGTTTAGGCGTTTCATTACTGTCAGATGAACATTTTTGTGATACCTTATTATTTTGTGACACTGGCAGGACACTATTTGGCGTGAGGTCCAGGGAGCGGTGCCCCCAGAAATCAGGGGTTTTAGGAATTAAATTACCGTCAGATGAACTAAGGGCCCGCCTTAGGGCCCTAGGCGGAATCTAGGGGCAGAACCTCCTGGAAGCTCATGGGTTTTAGGCGTTTAATTACGGTCAGATGAGCATTTGTTGATACCTTATTATTTTGTGACACTGGCAGTTAACTATTCTTTCTTGCTCTCCTGCTTTCTATTTCTCTTTAATATACTTTTTCAAAAAAAGTTTGGGGAGGGAGCTCAAGGTTCCCGATCCCCGCCGTTCCACGGGCCCTGACATGTAGGCATCTCAATTTTCTTCCCTGACTGTAAATTAGGAATTTTTCAGATTCCAACAAACGCATAAAAAAGTGAGGAAAAATCTCGGAACTATGTAATTACAGCATTATTTGTAGATCACCGTTATGGAATTTAAAAATAAACCATGTTTGATTTTTAAGTCCCCCTCCACCCCCCCCCCCCCCCTTCAGTACGCCAGTGCCCCCCCCCCCCTCCCGGACTATGTTGGCGGGAAAAATCGCAACTGATCTCCCTACCTTTCTTCTTTCTCTTTTTTTCTTTCCCTTTCTCTCCTCATTCCCTTTCCTTTCTTCTCTCTCGTTTAGGTTTGCTGGGAGGGAGGCAAGGGCCTTTCGGCCCCCACCCGATCCACACGTTGTTGGCGGGATTAACCGCAACTGATCTGCCCTTCTTTTCACCCTTTTCTTTTCTTCTTCCTCTTTTTTGTTCCCTTTTAGCTCTCCTCTATCCCTTTTCCTTCCTTCTCTCTTTTATTTAGCGGGGGCGGGGGGGGGGGGGGGCAATGGCCTCCCCCCTCCCGATCCACAACTTGTTGTCGGGAAAATTGCATCTGTTGTTTCCCCCCCCCCTTTTTTTTCTTCTTTCTTCTTTCCCTTCTTCCTTCCCTTTATCTCGTCTTTTCCCTTTTTTCGCTTTCTTTCCTTCTCTCTTATTTTTTTTTTTGATTGGGGGGGGGGGGTAACAGCCTGGGAGGCATGGCCCTTTCGCCCCCCCCCCCCGATCTCCTTTTTTTTTCTTTTGTTTTCTTTCCCTTTCCCTTCTTTCCTTCTCTCTCTCTCTCTTTTTTTGCGGGGGGGGGGGGGGGCAAGGCCCGCTCGCCCCTGGATCCGCGCCCGTTCATATGACACCTCAATCAGGAAAATTGAGCAAGGAATTACAAAGTTCTGTTTGTTTAAAGTAGTGCTTGCATTTCAAGAATTTTATCAAACGAATTCGTTCTCACTGGCTGCCTGCCTGAGCAACAAGCAGAATTGACAAAAGATTTAACTCCGTTTTGTTGACAATCAGCCTTAAATTAGACGGAAGACTTTCATGCAATGCTGATTGTCAACGAAACGGAGTTAGGTCTTTTGTTAATTCCGTTTGTTGCTACAGCAGTCAGTCTGCCAGTGAAAACGAATTTGTTTAATAAAATTATGGAAATGCAAGCACTATTCTGAACAAACAGAACTTTGTTATTCCTAGCTCATTTTTCCTGATTGAGATGTCATATGAAAGGGCAGAAACTCAAATTTCTGGAAATGTGATTTTCTCTTTGAAATTCAGATACCGTCCGCCAAATGACTTTTTGGTTTCTTCAAATTGATTTTAATCACTCATGCGTGCAATATGCATTATATGAGCTGTATCAAATGAAAAAGGAGGATCTAAGCTTTCAAAATATGTGTCATTTATCAATTACAATTGTGATTAAGTTATGATAAAACATCGATAATTCTCGGTTTCGTTTTTTCTTGAATGCACTTTATACGTCAGGATGGTGCCGAGTCGAGTAACTAATAACAATAATAAAAGCCCTGACAAAAATACAGGGACACCAATGAAAAATTAATACAGAAAAGAGGTTTTTTAATTTTTAATAACCAAATTACATACTACAAAAAAGTTAGTGATGATATATTGATTGCCATATAACGCTTAAAGTCAACAACTGATGGATCATGGATGAAGCTATCCACACACACTCTCATTCGAGGATGAAGCTAGGTAGGCAATAGCGTGGTTTGACCCTGGCAGAAATCACAAAGATTCTTGGTACCCGAAAAAGGCTGATTTGACGGAGCCAATCTAATGATGCCTTTATGAAACTAGCGATTCATTATAGTGTACAAATCGCTGAATGTAAACCGAACATGGTGCGAACAACCTAACTGTAAAAACGTATCCGAAGTATTTTCATTTTTGTTCTTTATTTCTTGTTTTGTTGATTTGACTTTGTTTGGCAATTAGTCACAATTGACTATTTATGCAACACACTTTTTGTATGAATCATTTATATATATATATATATATATTTATATGTCAGAGTTGAGAATTCTCGCACTTATAAAGGACAAATGACGTAGACTTTAATTCAAGATCGTCTATTTATGGTCGTAACAATTTAATCATGATGAGCTATTCGTTATTCAATGGCTAAAAGATGGGGGGGGGGGGTAGGGGGAGCCCAGGAAATATTACTTATTATTTATGTAACGAATTTGAATGTGAAATATGAAATAAAACAAAAACTGAAAACTAAACTAAAACTAAATGTTGTCATTTTGCTATTTTGTTGAAGCCTAAAACATTGGACACAACTTTCATAGCATCGTATTTTTACTAAGAAAATCATAATGGTTTTTTTTTATTATCAAATGAAAATATCCGGGGTACCCATTTAAAGAAACTGATTCACTGGTCAATACCCAGAATTATATTTTACAGGTATAATTCTTTGGTAATGCTAATTGCAACTAAGGCTATGTCTAGGCTCATCTTCCCACCAATAGTATAGTTATAATGAGATGTATAGCTCGGACAAGCTTTTTGAGGAAGCTTTTCGTGAAACTGTTATGCCTCAGTCACTCCTATGCATATTTGGCTTGCGTATTGCTGCGTATTTATGACATGTCGTTTTAACATTTATTCCTCTTTCTTGATATCAGGAAATGATTTTTTGTTGTAAACCAATGGTAATTCTTTATATCAAGAAATAGGAATAAATGTTAAAACGTCTTGCCATAAAAACGCAGCAATACGCAAGCCCAAAACGCAAAGGTGTGACTGAGACATTAAGGGAGATCGGAGACATCTCCGTATAGTTGGCGGATAAAGTTATTACTGTTTTATTATTGGTTTCGAGAAACAGGCCTCAGAAAGATGAGTATCAAAATGCCCTCTACGTTTTGGGATTTTAGGACAAATTTTGCTAATGCCTAGTTCACACCGACGCCGAATGTCGCGCTTTAAATCGGCGATCAATTCGGCGTCATTTTTTCAAAAAATCTCACGATCTCCTGAGATATGTTATGCTAAGTTCACACCGACGCCGAATTGATGGCGCATTAAATCGGCGAGCAAAGCGGCGACAAAGCGTAACAACGCTTAATTAAAGCGTAAAGACCGTAATAGAGCGTGAGAAAGCTTTGAGCAATTCGGGACATTCGGCAAGAGCGCCAAAATTTAAACTCTGTTAAGCTTTCCTACGCTTTGAGCAAAACTTTGATAAGCTTTGTGACGCTTTGATAAGCTTTAATACGCTCTCCCCGTTTTACGCAATTCGTGACAGATCGCCTCAAATTTGTAAACAGTTTAAACAAAATTGGCGCTCTTGCCGAATGACCCGAATTGCTCAAAGCTTTCTCACGCTCTATTACGGTCTTTACGCTTTAATTAAGCTTTGTTACGCTTTGCCGCCGCTTTGCTCGCCGATTTAATGCGCCATCAATTCGGCGTCGGTGTGAACTTAGCATAACTCAGGGTAGAATGAATGGTATGAATGAATGAATAGAGAACTGTAAACGATTCGGAATGACGCGGTGTCTACAATTCAGTGCAATACAACATCAAATAAAACATCTGTAAATGCAAATCAGCCTGACATTTACTCTTCAAAACACCTTCATCCAGATTAGCGAATATTACCTCATCGTATAGAGCCGAGTTGGCTGCCATTGTTCTTGCCCTTCAATGGATCAAAGAAACAAATATCTATACAGGTGCAGTCATTTTTAGCGACTGCTTAAGTGCCCTCACAGCCTTGAAAAATTTTAGTGACGAATCCTTTGTCACAGAAATATTTATAATAACGACCCGATTGAAATATAGAGGGATCGAAATCTCTTTGGAATGGATTCCAGGCCACTGTGGGATAGTGGGAAACGAAAAGGCAGACTTCTACGCAAAAAAAGCTCTAACTCAGGAAATTGAAATGCATAATAAATTGACGTTATTTGAAAACACAAGTTTAATTTTGTACAGTTAAAAGTTACTTTGGCAAGAAAGGTGGAATGATACCCATCGGCATTAAAAAATCCTTCAGCCAAATATTATCTCACAATATTCTTGTAAACTGATACTATTCTTAGGCGACTACGCCTGGGAGTGTCTGGACTCAACCAGGACCTCCTACATTTGGGCATCCACTCCACAGGTTTCTGTGACAGCTGTCCAACAAAAGAAACGGTCAGACATTTTTTGATAGAATGTCCAAAGTATATAATAGAATGGGCCATGTTAATGTCAGAAGTTAATATTTCCAAGGAAGAGGACATTATGATATGTTTACGAAAAGGTGACTCTCGTGTACAAATAGCAATTGCTCGCTTCGTTTTTAGAACGAAGCGATTATGTAAAGAGTAAAATCAAATTTAATTAAAAAGAAAAGAAAAACAGAAACCGCAATCAATTTGAACTGAATAGAAGATAAAATAGGTATTTTGTGTATAACCTTATATAGGCCTATTAGTGTATTGTTTATTTGAAGTTTTGATCGTATAGACCTATATCTTATTTAGGCCTCTTTTAATTAAAAAAATAAATAAAACAAACAAATAATTAAAACAAATTATTATTATTATTATTATTTATTTAACCAATCGGAAAATATACAGTGAGTATAACAATCAGATAATACATAGAAATATAATACATACACACAACTTTAGGGAAGTGGAGAGGAGAGAGAGAGAAGGATACAATCTGCTGGCCAGGGGTGACAAAAGCAATTAAAATTGCTATTACTCGAAAGCATGTCACCCCCAATAATAATTATAGTAGTTAAAAGTCATGCACTATATAAATAATTTCATGAACTAACTCATATAAACTACTAAAGACCACAAGTGTTTTGCTTACGCCTGTTTTTGCAGTTGTTTTTTTCCTAATAAATAAATAAACCCTCTAAACATACAGGTACACAACGCCCCCTTGTCTATGCCAGAGTGACCTAGGTTGAGTTTATCAACCAAAAAGCGTACGGCGTAACGTAACTCGCTGGGCTGGTAAGAAGGCATCATAGAAAGGACAGGGCCAGCGTGAGTTGGAACTGTGTGCGGATCGTGGTTTAATTTGATTTTTTTTTTGTTTTTTTGTTACATAACACTGGGTAGACTATGACTAATATTATATTAAAATGAGATTGGGAAAGGGGAAAACAAAAGAAAAAAAGAAAGAAAAAAAACCAAGAAAGAGATGCGATGAAATTGGCAACAATAGTCAAATTTGACTAATAGCCATTATAATACCAAACGAAGAAGAAGAAGAAAGATGAAAAGACGTATACCCACAATATTAGAAACGTTGATATTTCCTCACGGAAGTGAACTTTTTAAATCATCTTTTGTTAGCATTAGCACATTCTGCCAAAGGTCAAACTGCTTTAATAATCAGACGGATAAGTTCTGTTCAAAAATGTTAAAAGTACTAATTGACGAGTTTAAACCAAACAAACAAGGCAGCACCTTTTCTTTGTTTGTGCTCTTTATTGTTTATACTTCTTTGATGTTTACATATTGTGCATTCTATAATCATATTTATCAGTACTCGTATTTAATATATGCCTAAACATCCCCTGCTAGAATGGTCATACATTTAATGTTCACTTGGATTGCATTATCTAACTCTATTAACTGCTATCTCTACTATTTAATGTTTAACCTAAACATCCACCCTCATATAACACAAGGTTTTTATGTTTATTTTATTATGCATAGTCTATGTTTATATTCATAACTTATATTTTCATATTTCATCGTTTACATTCTAACACATTGTCGTTGACCTATTAATCAACTTGAATTCCACTGCTTAGTAGTCGTAGTAGTAGTAGTAGTAATACTAGTACTAGTAATAATAATAATAATGATAATAATAATGATGATAATAATAATAATGATAATAATGATAATAATAACAATTGGTTATTTATTAATTTATTGTCCAAAAATGTGGTAATAATGCTTTCCACCACCAGTAGCAGGTAATAACACTAATAATCAATACAAACAAAAAGTACAGTAGAACATCGTTTATGATGGAATATGCCTTCGTATTTTATGACATACGTGTATATACATGACTCAATATTTTTTCATTATATTTGCACCTGCATTGAATCATTCAAAATATATCTTATATTTCCTTTTCATCAGATACCTCAGCAGATGGAAAGAAAAAAAAAAATCGAAAATAGAATTAAGTTTTGTTGCTCCATGATGTAAGATTCATGTTTTTCTGATACATCATTCACATCATTCAGAAAATGACAGTAGGAAACAAACTTCAATGAAGGAAGATAAACATATATGTGTATATATATATATATATATACCCAAAAGGAGATATTTCAACTGATCCCCGATATCAAAATATTTAGGAGTAACGTGAGTAGAAATGGTAAATGAAAATGAAGGAGGAGCACAGGACGAAGAAAAGAAAGCCATGATAGTTTTTGACAGCTTTTCGTCATGGTATTATAATTGGATACATGACAAGAAACGCCACAGATTATCATCATAGTTTATCTTTAAGTTATTAAGATAAACTTTAATATTTCAAGATAAGTTTTAAAGCATGTTTCATCTTCACGGAAATATTGATACATGGACAAATTATATATGTACTAAAATAAGACTGAAAATATTTTGTCTCTCACATTAAAAAAAATACATTTCCTGATAACTCTAAGTCATTGTGATGGACTTGGATCTTTCTTCTCTTCGTGTATTCAGGTCTTAATCAACACATTAAGACTGTATTTAATGTTTTATCATAGTACTGTTTTAATGCCTGGCACCTTGACATAATCTCTCTTTGTGGCGTCATTCAATTCTTCGTAGTTAGCTTCTTGATCGGGTTTCTTAAGATCTTAGCTATGAGAATCGGTATTCAGATCTTGGTAGGTATGGGTATCAAAATTCAGGTTCTGGTAGGTATGAGGGTCGGTAAAATTCTCGTTCCTCTGAGCATTGGTATTCAGATCTTCGTAGGTATGGACGTCTGTCTGTGACTGATCAAATACAGAGTTCTCATATTGCGGAGAAGAATCGGACTCCTTCCCCTTAGACTCTGTAGTGGCTGATTCATCGCTGAAAGTTAATATTATGAACTCATAGATAAATTCCATCCATAAAAAACATAATTACAACAAAATAAAGTCCCAAGAAAATATAAACATGTCAACATGACATGTGGGAATTGGTATGGTACTTTTAAAACGCATGTCATTAACATAATAAGTCTTTCAAGCGGGTTCCCTTAATATTTAAAGAGCTTAAAATTGCCTGAAACGTACTCTAATTTGAATAAAAAATGATTTTAAGCATTTTAAAATTTTGCGCGCGGACGTACGCGCGTTTTTTTTACCTGGAATTGACCGGACGGATATTGACCTTGATCATGATATAGGAATGAGAAATGACTTTCCGTTATGAAGATATGATCATGGGTTTATTTACACAAAATGACGCCTGGATGATGTCACGATAATCTGATGAATTTGAAAATGTTCAATTGCGGACATGTCTTATGACAATGACCTATGACTGTGCCAAAATTGACTGAACGGATCTAAGAGTTATTGTCTGCACAAAAGAGTGGATAATAAATAACAAGAAAGAATAATAATAAAGAAGAAAGAAATTTCTGACGAAATCAATAGGTGCTCTGTCGAAGACAGACCACCTATAAATGATTTTAAAAATTGAGTCTGAACAAAGTAAAAAAAGAAGTCATTTTCGTGAGCTTGGTACTGGTACTCTATTGTCATGGACGTACACGCTGAGTGCATCGCTTCACGTTGACAGAGAGATAATATTATTTCGATTTTTGTTTTCTTCAATATTTGCAGACATTTGTTTAAGTTTATATCATGGAGGATCCACACTCAGATTCATCTGATTTCAACAGTGTGCGTGAATTCGACGAAGGATCTGGTTCGGAGTCAGAATCGAGTCTTGGCCCCGTTGCACTAAACTTACCATTGATGACAACTTTGTCATCAATGGTAACTACCATGGAAACCTTGATTTTGATTGGCTATTGATCCCTGTTACCATGGTAGTTGCCGTTGATGGCAAAGTTACCATCAATGGTAAGTTTTATGCAATGGGGCCCTGAATTGACAGATCCTGAAGATGAACTGCTAAATGTGCGTTGGCAGCCAGTGATAGGGGTACAACCGTATAGATTTGAGCCTCCGGCTAAGCAAATTGCTGACGATGACGACAATGATGTTGTTGGCAACGAAGAAAACTACATTGAAAGAAGACTCGGGAACAATGACTGGTGAGTTGGAATAGATTCGACGATGACTTTTATAATAAAATGTGTCATTCACTCGCGGTAGCACCGGGAAGCAAAGCTTCCTGGTAGCACTGAGCAGATCTAGCAGTAGGCACTAACACTCAGTAGTGGCTACTGCTGCATGCTGCAGCTAGCTGCGACCAGGATGGCCGGGGGGACGGGTCAATGTCGCTATTCATAAGGACCGCTATTCATAAGGTCCGCTATTCATAAGGTCCATTATTCATAAGGACCGCTATTCATAAGGTCCGTTTTTCATAATTGGAGAAAAGGGTCATTATTCATAAGGGTCATTATTCATAAGGACCGCTATTCATAATCAAAGAAGAGGGTCGGTATTCATAATAATAGAAGAGGGTCGCTATTCATAATACAAAATCGGGGTCGTTATTCATAAGGGTCCCTATTCATAATATTACAAAAGGGTCGGTATTCATAACACAGAAAGAGGGTCGCTAATAATAATATGAAATGAGGGTCGCTATTCATAATACGAAATGAGGGTCGCTATTCATAATGCAAAATGAGGGTCGTTATTCATAAGGGTTATTATTCATAAGGGTCATTATTCATAATAAGAAATGAGGGTCGCAATTCATAAAAGGAGAAGAGGGTCGCTATTCGTAATAGAAGAAGAGGGTCGCTATTCATAATAGGAGTAGAGGGTCGCTATTCATAATACGAAATGAGGGTCGCTATTCATAATAGAAGAAGAGGGTCGCTATTCATAATAGAAGAAGAGGGTCGCTATTCATAAGGGTCCCTATTCATAATATTACAAAAGGGTCGGTATTCATAACACAGAAAGAGGGTCGCTATTCATAATACGAAATGAGGGTCGCTATTCATAATAGGAGTACAGGGTCGCTATTCATAATAGGAAATGAGGGTCGCTATTCATGCTCATCCGACCGTAATTAAATGCCTAAAACTCCCGAGCTTCCGGGGGCATGCAGACCCCACCAAAGGCCCGTAGGCAGGCCCCTGGAAGCTCATCTGACCTTATTTTAATGCTTAAAACACGAGAGCTTCCTTGACCCTTACCGGGGCTTTGCCCCTGGACCCCACGCCAATTTAAACAATATTGCCCAACTTTTTCACAGTGTATAGGCTAATGGTCCGGTCAAACTCCGTTTGTTTTCGATATTCAGAACGTTTCAGGAGATCAAGTTTTTGGATAAATCAAGTTAGGTTAATTAATATGATTATTAGTATCCTGAGGCATGATAATTCATGGAAAACTGAAATCTTGAAACTCTTCATTGGCTGAAATTGAAGAGCTTCTGTGTGCCTGGATCTGACTAAGGCTATATAATTTGTAGTTCCATAAGTCCTACTAAAAGTTACTTTCTACAATTTTTTTTTTTCGTATAAACAATTAATAGTTTCTTAAAATAGCAAACTAAGTCCTTTAATGGCTATAATAATGAGCATGCTTTTTCTACTTAATGTGTCAGCCACGATAAGCTCAGTCGGGGGGGGGGGTGCAGGGTTGTGGGGCAAGATTTCCCACGAGCGGGACAAATGACGATAGGATTATGTGTGTTTTCCTTCTTGTTTTCACCGCTGTAGCGGGGGAATATATGAGCTAGATTATGGGATGTCTATTATTATCAAAGCTAAAACGTAAATTATTTTTAAAAAATACACAATACAGGGGATGCAACCGTTTACATAATGTCTTACGGTAAAAAAAAAAATCGTATCTGATTCTGAGTATCCAATTTCCTTACTTATATGGAAAATATGTCGTGCGACATTGTATATTTACGAAAAGCTTGAATATGATATATAACTTAAGTCCCTACAACCCCCCTCTCTGTCGCTTTCTTGCTTTGCTGAGGATAAGATACATGATAGATCAACCCCTTGAAGGCAACACTGATACAACCCCACCGCCCTCACCCTTAAACACACACAGGCTACGCCATCTATGAACTACTTGGACGAGAATTGTCGCTAATATGTACATGTACCAAGGGAATACTGCCGGGAGGGTGGGCCGAATTGGAGGGGGGGGGGGCAGGGGGGAGGGGGGGGGGAGACGGGGCTGGTGACCGGAATGATGGGACACGTTCATTATTTAGGCACGCCTTTCTTTCTTCAGAAATGTGAGTTTTCAATAAATATTTTCTTCAAATGTTTGGGACCATGTGGCCTACCCAACCCCCCCCCGGCTTACGCTGTAGCCATGGGGTGTCCAGTATGTCGCTTTCTTATTAACATTTAGTTTATTGCTTATGTAATATCGACCCTTTACTCCTATTATGAAAAACGACCCTCTTCTCCTATTATGAATAGCGACCCTCTTCTCCTATTATGAATAGCGACCCTCTTCTTCTATTATGAATAGCGACCCCTTACTCCTATTATGAATAGCGACCCTCATTTCATATTATGAATAGCGACCCTCTTCTCCTATTATGAAAAACGACCCTCTTCCCCTTTTATGAATAGCGACCCCTTACTCCTATTATGAATAGCGACCCTCATTTCATATTATGAATAGCGACCCTCTTCTCCTTTTATGAATAGCGACCCTCTTCTCCTATTATGAATAGCGACCCTCATTTCCTATTATGAATAGCGACCCTCTTCTCCTATTATGAATAGCGACCCTCTTCTCCTATTATGAATAGCGAACCTCATTTCCTATTATGAACAGCGACCCTCTTCTCCTATTATGAATAGCGACCCTCTTCCCGTGTTATGAATAGCGACCCTTATAAGTATTGAACCTTATTTCGTATTATGAATAGCGACCCTCTCGTCGTATTATGAATAGCGACCCTGATTTCATATTATGAATAGCGGTCCTTATGATTAATGACCCTTAATATGAATTATGAATAGCGACCCTCATCTCACGTTATGAATAGCGGTCCTTATGATTAACGAACCTTATTTCTTTATGAATAGTGACCCTCTTTTGCCATTATGAATAGCGGACCCGGAAGTACGGGAATTTCCACGTTATGAATAGCGGACCTTATGAATAGCTGACCTTATGAATAGCGGTCCTTATGAATAGCGAATAGACCCCGGGGGGACAGCGGGCGGGATGCCTGCACTGCGCTGATTTGGCTTCTACTGGTCACCTTGTGTCTTTGAAAAATAGATTGTGGTATATCAATATAGGCACATATTCAAAGTCATACACTTGAATTAAAGCATGAATTTTACCCGACCTTTAACATAATAAGTCTTATAAACTGGTTGCCATAACATTTAGAAAGCGTTATGCTTTGTAATATTTACATTGAATGGCAATTAAGAACAAAAAAGAAAGAAACTAAATAACTTTATAGATTAAAAAAAAAAAAAAAAAATCATAATTCAGCTTGTATTTTTTCATGACCATACGGATTTAGCATCTTTCATGGAGAAGTTCTGTGAGAATAGACTGATGAGAAGGACAAGTTAAGTAAAAGGTATCTCTCTCACCTTCTTCGCTTGTAAAAGATGAATATCGAAATTATAACGATAACAATCACAATAATAGCACCAACAGCGATTCCTACGATAGGTGCTTTGGAACCTGAAGGAACCCCTGCTCAAGTTGATGTTGGTGGAGACGACGTAGTAGGTGAAGAGGATGGTGGATGGTAATGGAAAGAATTGACAGGAGTTAGAAATATTAAGGTAGCAGGGGCTGCGATTTCATGACCGGGGGGGGGGGGACGAAATGCGAGGGAAAATCTGTATTCCGTTGGTATCACGGTGATTCCAACTGAATACAGATTTTCTACAATATTTAATCGTACATTTTGAAGGATATTTTGCGAGAGAGCGTAGTGACCGAGCGAGATGACTTTTGCATTTGTATAAGTCTAAACGCTGCACTATTGGACCCTCCAGAGCTTAAAAGTGTGTTGCAGTCTTAAAGGTACTATGTCCCATTTGCAGGCCAAAAAAATGAAAAGGTTAAATTCCAATGGCATTTGAAAGATAGTACTAATATAGAACTTCTGTCAAAACGAAAGGGCTTGGAAATGTCTATTTGTGGGAAAATAACGACGATTCGTCGATTTTTAGACCCTCGTACCGAATGGTTGTATTTTTTTTTGCCGCGCAAAGACTCAATCAGTTTGATTTTAGCCATTACAAGAAGTGAGTTATTGATGTAGAAAAATGCTCATGTACCTGTTACTGCTCTTTTTATGTATGTTATTACCAAAGGAAAAAAGATGTCAGTCAGTCACTCAATAGTGTCTGGCAGTGAAGTCTATAAATTAAACGACTTTCCTTGCATAATTTGAATACTAGGACATTGCTAACGTTTAAATTTCACAGATAGGACATACATGACATATTCATGATTCGGCAATGTTCTACGAAATTTGATGTTTGCTGCAAAAGGGACACAGTATCTTTAAAAAGAAGGTCGAGTTCTGGTCATGCGATTGCATTGAGAAAGAACGGTGTGGGATTGATCAAAAAAGGTTGATCATCTAGCATATAAGTATTGGTGTGTACTGCAAGGTTCTGGAATCATCAAAATGATAAGAAATTTGGTCTAGATCGGTCCAGAAAGTTAGTGAGAATGGGGTCTAGATCGTTTTTCCTGTACGGTCTGGAGCAGGGGCGCCGGAAGCGGGAGGGGGGGGGGGGGGGGGGCAAAACGCATTTTCGCCCCCCCCGAAAATAAAATCAGCAGTAAAGGTGTAAAAGTGGTTTGTATTTTTTAACCAAAACAGAAAATGAAAAACGAGACAATCGGCTGAAACACCCGAAGTAGAAGCCCGCCCCCCCCCCCCCACTCAGTGTTATTTAGGGTACGCATATGCTCGTACCCTCTTTTTGAAAGCACCCCCTATCTGAGGACTGTCAACATTTCCGAACCCCCTTTCGCGGGCTTTTCGCGGGCTTTTCCTGCCTTGGAGACCCCCCTAAATCAGGAAAAATGCTCAATGTACCCCCCTAAATTCGGAATAATTTCTCAGGAGTCAAAAGAGATGAGAGAAAAAAAGAAAAACACCCCATTTTTAAAGAAATCTCCGGGTGAAAAGTCAAATACACCCCTTTTTTTTTTACAATTCTCGTTCCGGACTTTGTCGCACGAAAAGTACCCCTTTACCGGACATTTTGGCAACACGCATGCGGTCATTCCGACCTCTGAGTGGGGGGGCCGGGAGTAGAAGTAAAGAGAGGAAAAATATTTCATCTATTACCGCTGTTTCATCAATTCGCTGAATTCCAAAAGCATTTACTAGTATAGTAAACGCATTTTCGCCCCCCCCCCCGAAAATAAAATCAGCAGTAAAGGAGTAAAAGTGGTTTGTATTTTTTAACCAGAAAAAAAAATGAAAACGAGACAATCGGCTGAAACAACCGAAGTAGATTTAAAGAGAGGAAAAACATTTCATATATTACCGCTGTTGCATCGATTTCGCTGAATTCCAAAAGCATTTACTAGTATATCTTCTGTTATCCCATTTAGGACAAAATAGTTCAAGAGAAGATAGATCAGTTAGATATTATAGTATTAATGACTGCTTTGGGAGAAATAGTTGTTTTTATACGTTCTCGGGAAGGTTAGAATTGGGCTATTGCCCTCGGCGTTTTTATACGCTTAAGGGAAGGTTAGAATTGGGCTATTGCCCTCGGCGTCCGAGAGCGTATAAAAACAACTATTTCTCGAATATTAAAGCAGTCAAAAATACTTTTATACGCCGAAAAATAAGGAGTACACTTATGACACCACCTTGGCCTTTCTCTAGTTTATCTGCACGGTTGTTTTTTATGAGTGTATCTTTGAGAGTAGACTAGATCTAGATTCTAGTCTAAGCAAGATATTTTTACAATTTTTGGGGTGGGCCGGCCCTGTGGGGAATATGGAGCAAAACTTGCGCTTTCATATGACACCTCACTTATTGAGTATCACCTTTAGGATCACGAGCAATATTAGTTTGAATCTCTGGCAATTAAAACATCGACCAATTTTAATAGCATGAGTGCGATGCACAATGGCCAATGCATAGGGATGTGTGCAATCTCTACGGGAAGGATTTTAGCACTAGGGCCTACTAGATTCTAGACCTACTTACTAGAATCTAGGCCTACTCGATCTATTTTGAAAAAAAGTTATGGAGAATTTAACGTACCCATTTTGGTGCTCTTACTGTCAGCAAGTCTTGCATTTGATCATCATCAAGAAGTTGAAATCTTGGGAGAGCTTCTTCAGCCATTTTTGCCTTCGGTTTGGATATTGAAATTACCGACCAATTCTTCGCACACGTACGGTATCCTCGATCGCTCAAACCAGTTTTTAACATGTGAACCTATGGGTATTTCACCAAGACTGAACTATTTTCCCGGTAACCATGGTAACTGGAATTTTGCCGGGATTTTAGAACTATTATTTTAGAACTATTACATGGGTTTGGAATTTTACCGGGAATTTTACAGGAATAGTTAAAGTTTATGAATGCAATTTCGACCAATCAGATGGCTGGATTCCTTAAAGGTACTATGTCCCTTTTGCAGCCAACCTCAAATTCTGTAGAACTTTGCAGGAATTATGAATATGTCATGTATGTCCTATCTGTGAAATTTAAACGTTAGCAGTGTCCTCATATTCAAATAATGCAAGGAAACCCATTTACTTGCTAGACTTCACTGTCAGACACTATTGAGTGACTGACTGGCTTTTTTTCTTCTTTGGTAAGAACATACATAAAAAGAGTTGTAAAGGGTACATGAGCATTTGTCTACATCAATAACCCACTTCTTGTGATGGCCAAGATTAAACTGATTGAATCTTTGTGCAGCATAAAAAATATGACCATTCGGTACAATTGTCTGAAAATCAAGACTATTACTTTTGGGCTCTATAGCCCTAAAGTCGATTTGACACTAATAGTTGTTATTTTCCCACTTGAAGACATTTTCAAGCCCCACCTTTGTTAGGGAAGTTCTAAATTAGTATTATCTTTCAAATGCAGTTGGAATTTAACTTTTTAATTTTGTTGGCCTGCAAATGGGACATAGTACCTTTAAGTGAGGTATATAAAACTTTCTAATGTATTCTCATGAATAGCAAAATTCAAAAGACAAACTAATCACCTTTTCTTCTGCTTGAAATGATACCCTCATGCACATGTTTCAAATAGATTTCAAAAAGTGTTTTAGAAAGAAGAATACAAGGGCAAATATGCTGTTATGCATATTTGAATAATTACCAGTTTGTATGAAGGAAAATACCGATTTCGAACTTTTCGATACGTTGCCAGCTTCAAATTGTTCATGCTCTGCTCATTGTTCTTTTAAGGTTTTAAAATATAATCGCATTTGACTTTAGTCCAACCATTACAATAGACAAAAGATCATAAATCATGAGACAATATTAGATTAAGCTCAATATCGATAATGTTTAAAAATAATTTAGAAGAAAGGAGACGACTCCAAACCTTTGCATTCGGGAACGGCATTTAACCAATTTCCGTCGTCGCACGTCGAACTCGAATTCCCGACCAATGTGAACCCGAGGCTGCAGTTGAAAGCGACGATGCGGCCATGATAGAATGGCTCGACGAGGCTGTTGGCGTAGCCATCGTCAGGGGCCGAGATCAATGGACAATTCGCTGTATACAAAATATGAAATAGTTCAAAGACATGACCGATCAGAGGGTATGTTCACACAGCATCGTAGACATAAACTTTAAGTTTGTGAAACCTCGAATTTTAAAATAAAGCATAACCTTGAGGCTAATTCCTTTCGCTCGGTACTAAAATTTGAGTGAGGAAACCCCCTCCCGTTCATAGTAATAGCAATAATATAATATTACTCGAAGTTTTAAACTGCAGGTAAGCATTAACTTAAGGTTAGGAAAAAGGATAGGCGATGACTCCAAACCTTTGCACTCGGGAACGGCATTTAACCAATTTCCGTCGTCGCACGTCGAACTCGAATCCCCGAACAATGTGAACCCAAGGCTGCAGTTGAAAGCGACGATGCGGCCATGATGGAACGGCTTGACGAGGCTGTTGGCGTAGCCATCATCAGGGGCTGAGATCAATGGACAATTCGCTGTCAAAAAAATATGAAATAGTTCAAAGACATGACCTATCACAGGGTATGTTCACACGGTATCGTAGACATAAACTTTAAGTTTGTGAAACCTCGAAGTAAAAAAAAAAGCATAACCTCGAGGTTAATTCCATTCGCTCTGTACTAACATTGAAGTGAGGAAACCCACTTCCGTTCAAAGTTATAGCAATAATATAAGATTACTCGAAGTTTTAAACTTCAGGTAAGCTTTAAGTTAAGGTTAGGATAAAGGAAAGGCGATGACTCCAAACCTTTGCACTCGGGAACGGCATTTAACCAATTTCCGTCGTCGCACGTCGAACTCGAATCCCCGACCAATGTGAACCCGAGGCTGCAGTTGAAAGCGACGATGCGGCCATGATAGAACGGCTCGACGAGGCTGTTGGCGTAGCCATCGTCAGGGGCTGAGATCAATGGACAATTCGCTGTCAACAAAATATGAAATAGTTCAAAGACATGACCGATCAGAGGGTATGTTCACACGACATCGTAGACATAAACTTTAAGTTTGTGAAACCTCGAAGTAAAAAAAAAAGCATAACCTCGAGGTAAATTCCATTCGCTCTGTACTAACATTGAAGTGAGGAAACCCACTTCCGTTCAAAGTTATAGCAATAATATAAGATTACTCGAAGTTTTAAACTTCAGGTAAGCTTTAAGTTAAGGTTAGGTTAAAGGATAGCCCACCAAATTGATGTAGGCCTATGACGAATTGGACGTCGGACCAGTTGGAGGTACGATCAATCAATGGGAATGAGCCCGTTTGGACATATATCCAATGGGGTGTAGGATGGATATGGCAGGCACATGGACCTATTGCACGAAAGACCAGTGGCACATTCGACCAATGAGACCAACTAAAGATTTTACATAGAACTAAATAGATATACGACAGGTGGAACATATGACCAGTGGGAAGTCGGCCCAATGGTATAAGTAGGGCAAACTGTATGTATACATAGGAACAATAGCCCATAGAACCCATTGCACTTAAAGGTAAAGACCAGTATTGGAAACGCCTCAATTTCAAACAATGAAATGGAAGCTCTTATTACCAACCATGTGAAAGAATATGTTTTGACTAATACATGATGATAAAAAATTTGCCGGGAAACCGCCTACTAATTGATATATTTGGTAACATATAGCTCCGTTTAGTCTCATTTGACAACGCCCCCTATCGTCAGAGTCAGCAGCCTAACATGTTAGCCTATGGACTTTTTAAAAAAAATCGTTAAAAATTCATTTTTTATTTAAACGAAAAGCACATCCACCCGACGTACGTTACCACTAGCTCTTTCATTGGAACCCTCATGTCTCATTGACTTTTGAGAGTTCACCCACCGTAATTTGATCAAAATAGGTCGCAAGCTCGCCATTGCCTATATAACACATGTACAACAAGTCGAACTTTGGACTCAATTTACCACGCGATTGTAAGGTTATAAGTCAATCACACGAAGGATAAGAAGCATGAATTATCATAGATCAGTTCTGATTTGTTCATTATGTCCATTTCATCCAACCCCCCACCGTAATTTTTCCATTTAGTAGAGGCAAGCATTTTGCCGAGGTAAGCAAAAACAAAAAACATGAATATTCATGAACGGTTAGACAATACAGCCTTTTAGTACGTAACGTATAGTGAATGGGAATGGCGATGATCCGTCCAGGAGGTAGAGGTCAGTGGTTTGTGCTGGCAATGTTCCAGCGAGCGAAAATGAGACGACCGTAGCAATATGATTAGTTTATCTATTGGACTGTGAGAGATAAATGCACGTGTCGCGCATGTGTGCGTAGTCCCATATACATCATTCAGTGTACAGTGCTTGTAACTTTACGAAGACTGGGCCAAATTTCTTATCATTTTGATGATTCCAGAACCTTGCAGTACACACCAATACTTATAATATGCTAGATGATCAACCTTTTCTGATCGATTCCACAACGTTTCTTTCACAATGCAATCGCATGACCAAACTGGTCTTTATCTTTAAGATTAAGTATGTTTGAAACTAAGTTAATTAACAGGGTAAATAATGCACCCAAACAACACAGCCATACTCACAATAACAGTATACATCCACGTCCCAACTACCGTTGCCACAGGTCAGAGGTTCTGATACAGTATCCCCTGTTCCGGAAGTGAAACCGTCGTCACAGGTCACCGTCACGATGATGAAGTCGCCGTGGTCTGTTTCCGATTGGTTTGTTGCAAAGTCCGAATTCGCAATGTCTGGCGAGGGGCAATTTGCTGTGATAGATTTGATAATTAAAGGAATAGTCACAATATCTAGTATACAGGTTTAACAACTCACGGTCAACTGTCATCACACAGTGATTACAATAGAAGATAGATTCTTGGTGTGCGGACATTATGTAACGAATATATACTCACGGTTCAAGGAATAAAAGTAAAGAGATCTATTACTTAAAGTAAAACTTCTAAATGTTGGTCAATACTTATGATGATTATCTTTTTAAATATTGAATTTGCTTTCATCTTATCTATTCATCAATCTTACTGTGACGTTTTGGATAGAAACAAACTTAAAAATTATAAACACAAAAACGGTGTGTGACAATAAAGATACCTACATCATTCTGTCCGGTCACTACGCCTTGAAAGTGACCGATGTTGATATTTTGAAAAGAGTGAACAATGGTTGAACTACCCAAAATATAATAAAACACAGTACCTAAACATTCTCCCACATCCGGGTTCAATTCTTCATTGTGACACCTGAAATCGGTTACCCCAGTCAGAGTGTACCCTTCAGAACACGAGATTGTCATCTGACTCCCCTCTTGAAGTACGTCATCAGACGATGTTGCTTCTCCATTGGTTATAACAGGAATCGTACAGTTTCCTTCAAAAGAGAAGTAAAACAAATTGTTAGTTGTAGTTTGGGAAGTATCATCGTTAGAGTCGTGATCGAATATTTCAAGTATTTCTCCTTTTTTTTCTTGTATGCAGTTCTTGTATGGCGCATATTACATTATGATATAAAATGTCAATGCACTTCTAAAGGAATTAGGATATTAGCTCCGGTAACAGTACCTCTCGGCGCATTCAAGGAATAAATCCTACGAGGTACTCATTTACTAATATACACATGGGTAGAGTGTGACAAATGTAAATTAAAGGCAGTATATCCCTTTTGCAGCCAACATCAAATTCTGTAGAACTTCACAGGATTTATGAATATGTCACGTATGTCCTATCTGTGAAATGTAAACGTTAGCAGTGTCCTAGTATTCAAATTATGCAAGGTACCCGGTTTACTTTCTAGACTTCACTGTCAGATACTATTGAGTGACTGACTGACTTCTTTTTTCTTTGGTAATAACATGCATAAAATGAGCTGTAAAGGGTACATGAGCATTTGTCTACATCAATAACCCACTTCTTGTAATGGCCAAAATTAGACTGATTGAATCTTTGCGCAGCACAAAAAGTACGACCATTGGGTGCAAGGGTCTGAAAATCAGACTATTTAATAAAACGACCGCGATCGCTAAATTTGATTCGACAACTAACGGTCGTTATTTACCCACAACAATACATTTAAAAGTCCTTTTGTTTCGAGGGAAGTTCTAAATTAGTATTATCTTTCAAATGCCGTTAGAATTTTACCTTTCACTTGTTTGGCCTGCAAATGGGACATAGTACCTTTAATGTCTTGCCGAGGGACGTTAGTGCTGCGGCACGGATTCGAACCCCGAATCATGTTGTTCACAGTACGGATACTTCTCCATTAGACCACAATACCTCTACAATCTCTTTCAAACCTCTGTACTTACCAGAACATGTTGGGACCGTAGTTGGGGACCATTGACCTGTTCCTATACAAACGGCCATGTCTGGTCCATCAAGGAACAGACCATCGTCGCAAGAGAAGATGATCTCATCGTACAAGGAGTTGTGATTTACCGGGCTTACTAAGCCATTCTGGGGAGCAGTGGGCAAGGGACAACTGGATTCTATTTCAGAGAGAAAGAGGTAGAGAGTGAGGGGTGGGGCAGAGACAGAGAGGGAGAGGAGATAAGAGAGAGAGAGACAACAAATACGTAATGTTCAAGATATTAAAGATTTTATATTAACCATAGTCATACAAAAACGTACACACAATCATACAAAATACAGTATAGAATATGGAAAGAACCAGTAGAAAAGCAAATGCTTGTGAGGAAGGCCCTTACAGATAGGAGGTGGGAGAAATATTCAGTAAATATCAAGTAAATACAGAGTCAAATATTGTATAAACTAAATTCCAAAACAAACACAAACACAAACTAGACATATAATACTTGTTTGGAACAAGTATAGGTGGGCTGGTCAACTTAAATTTGAGACAAAATAGAGCAAAAATAAGCGAGATACTGCTTAAATATTCTTGAAAAACAATATCATGTAGTTTCATGACGTGAACGAAATTCACCTTCTATAGGGATAACGCAAATTATGAAGGCCTTTTGACATGAGGCCTTTAATCGAGATTTTCACTATGATGACGTCATCAAAATGAAAAATAGTTTCTATTGAGCTGATAGAGAATTGTCTTAGCTACAACATATCGAAATTTTGAAGAAAATCGATCAATATTTACAGAGATACAATCAATTTTCCATAAATATGCTGACGTCATAATATGCAAATTCGTATTTTGAGTTCCAAGGCCATTATGATGATGTCACGATACACCTAATGGCCAAATGAGACATGGAATCATATTTCCCACTCATACTCTATCTAAATATGAAAACAATTGAAGGTCACGGTTCATTCCAAAGAGCTATAATGAATTTTGTATAGGCATGTTTTTGCCCATATATGCTATGTATTAAAAGACCTCGCGCACACTGACATTTATCTTGAATTTACGCTCATCTTGTTAATAATGGTCATAAAGAGATAAACATGGAATCAAATTCCTTGAAAAAATATGAGAAATATCATGAAAGAAAAAAAAATGGCGATTCTATGTTTTTTAATGGTGTTACGCGCGAAAACGCGCGCGCATGCTCGTACGCGCGATTTTTTTATAAAATGCTTAAAATGACCTGAAACGTATGCAAAACAAATTTGAGACGATTTTGAGCATTTAAAAATTTTGCGCGCGCAAATGGAATCATATCTCCCACTCATACTCATATCTAAATATGAAAAAAAAATTGAAGGTCACGGTTCATTCCAAAGAGCTATAATGAATTTGTATAGGCATGTTTTTGCCCATATATGCTATGTATTAAAAGAGCTGGCGCGCACTGACATTTATCTTGAATTGACGCTCATCTTGTTATTAATGGTCATAAAGAGATAAACATGGTATCAAATTCCTTGAAAAAATATAATAAATATCATGAAGAAAAAAAAATGGCGATTTTATGTTTTGTAATGGTGTTACGCGCGAAAACGCGCGCGCATGCGCTTACGCGCGATTTTTTATAAAATGCTTTAAATGACCTGAAACGTATGCAAAACAAATTTGAGACGATTTTGAGCATTTAAAATTTTTGCGCGCGCACTGACGCGCGGACGTACGCGGACGCGCGCGTTTTTTGACCTGAAATTGACCGGACACATATTGACCTTGATCGTGATAAATATGAATGAGAAATGAATTACCGTTATGAAAATATGATCATGAGTAAATTTTCAGAAAATTTCACAAAATGGCGCCTAGATGACGTCATCAATCAAGGTCAAGGTTGAAAACTTTGCTGTGCCTTGTTCATATGCCTATACATATGTGTGCCAAATTTTAAGATATTTGATTGAGCCATTTTCAAATTATCTTGTCCACAAAAAAGTGGGTCGAAATAAGAAAAATAAACTAGACATATAATACTTGTTTGGAACAAGTATAGGTGGGCTGGTCAACTTAAATTTGAGACAAAATAGAGCAAAAATAAGCGACATACTGCTTAAATATTCTTGAAAAACAATATCATGTAGTTTCATGACGTGAACGAAATTCACCTTCTATAGGGATAACGCAAATTATGAAGGCCTTTTGACATGAGGCCTTTAATCGAGATTTTCACTATGATGACGTCATCAAAATGAAAAATGGTTTTTACTGAGCTGATAGAGAATTGTCTTAGCTACAACATATCGAAATTTTGAAGAAAATCGATCAATATTTACAGAGATACAATCAATTTTCCATAAATATGCTGACGTCATAATATGCAAATTCGTATTTTGAGTTCCAAGGCCATTATGATGATGTCACGATACACCTAATGGCCAAATGAGACATGGAATCATATTCCCCACTCATACTCTATCTAAATATGAAAACAATTGAAGGTCACGGTTCATTCCAAAGAGCTATAATGAATTTTGTATAGGCATGTTTTTGCCCATATATGCTATGTATTAAAAGACCTCGCGCGCACTGACATTTATCTTGAATTTACGCTCATCTTGTTAATAATGGTCATAAAGAGATAAACATGGAATCAAATTCCTTGAAAAAATATGAGAAATATCATGAAAGAAAAAAAAATGGCGATTCTATGTTTTGTAATGGTGTTACGCGCGAAAACGCGCGCGCATGCTCGTACGCGCGATTTTTTATAAAATGCTTAAAATGACCTGAAACGTATGCAAAACAAATTTGAGACGATTTTGAGCATTTAAAAATTTTGCGCGCGCACTGACGCGCGGACGTACGCGGATGCGCGCGTTTTTTGACCTGAAATTGACCGGACACATATTGACCTTGATCGTGATAAATATGAATGAGAAATGAATTACCGTTATGAAAATATGATCATGAGTAAATTTTCAGAAAATTTCACAAAATGGCGCCTAGATGACGTCATCAATCAAGGTCAAGGTTGAAAACTTTGCTGTGCCTTGTTCATATGCCTATACATATGTGTACCAAATTTCAAGGTATTTGATTGAACCATTTTCATGTTATCTTGTCCACAAAAAAGTGGGTCGAAATAAGAAAAATAAAGAATAACTAGACATATAATACTTGTTTGGAACAAGTATAGGTGGGCTGGTCAACTTAAATTTGAGACAAAATAGAGCAAAAATAAGCGAGATACTGCTTAAATATTCTTGAAAAACAATATCATGTAGTTTCATGACGTGAACGAAATTCACCTTCTATAGGGATAACGCAAATTATGAAGGCCTTTTGACATGAGGCCTTTAATCGAGATTTTCACTATGATGACGTCATCAAAATGAAAAATGGTTTCTATTGAGCTGATAGAGAATTGTCTTAGCTACAACATATCGAAATTTTGAAGAAAATCGATCAATATTTACAGAGATACAATCAATTTTCCATAAATATGCTGACGTCATAATATGCAAATTCGTATTTTGAGTTCCAAGGCCATTATGATGATGTCACGATACACCTAATGGCCAAATGAGACATGGAATCATATCTCCCACTCATACTCTATCTAAATATGAAAAAAAATTGAAGGTCACGGTTCATTCCAAAGAGCTATAATGAATTTGTATAGGCATGTTTTTGCCCATATATGCTATGTATTAAAAGAGCTGGCGCGCACTGACATTTATCTTGAATTGACGCTCATCTTGTTATTAATGGTCATAAAGAGATAAACATGGTATCAAATTCCTTGAAAAAATATAATAAATATCATGAAGAAAAAAAAATGGCGATTTTATGTTTTGTAATGGTGTTACGCGCGAAAACGCGCGCGCATGCGCTTACGCGCGATTTTTTATAAAATGCTTTAAATGACCTGAAACGTATGCAAAACAAATTTGAGACGATTTTGAGCATTTAAAAATTTTGCGCGCGCACTGACGCGCGGACGTACGCGGATGCGCGCGTTTTTTGACCTGAAATTGACCGGACACATATTGACCTTGATCGTGATAAATATGAATGAGAAATGAATTACCGTTATGAAAATATGATCATGAGTAAATTTTCAGAAAATTTCACAAAATGGCGCCTAGATGACGTCATCAATCAAGGTCAAGGTTGAAAACTTTGCTGTGCCTTGTTCATATGCCTATACATATGTGTACCAAATTTCAAGGTATTTGATTGAACCATTTTCATGTTATCTTGTCCACAAAAAAGTGGGTCGAAATAAGAAAAATAAAGAATAACTAGACATATAATACTTGTTTGGAACAAGTATAGGTGGGCTGGTCAACTTAAATTTGAGACAAAATAGAGCAAAAATAAGCGAGATACTGCTTAAATATTCTTGAAAAACAATATCATGTAGTTTCATGACGTGAACGAAATTCACCTTCTATAGGGATAACGCAAATTATGAAGGCCTTTTGACATGAGGCCTTTAATCGAGATTTTCACTATGATGACGTCATCAAAATGAAAAATGGTTTCTATTGAGCTGATAGAGAATTGTCTTAGCTACAACATATCGAAATTTTGAAGAAAATCGATCAATATTTACAGAGATACAATCAATTTTCCATAAATATGCTGACGTCATAATATGCAAATTCGTATTTTGAGTTCCAAGGCCATTATGATGATGTCACGATACACCTAATGGCCAAATGAGACATGGAATCATATTTCCCACTCATACTCTATCTAAATATGAAAACAATTGAAGGTCACGGTTCATTCCAAAGAGCTATAATGAATTTTGTATAGGCATGTTTTTGCCCATATATGCTATGTATTAAAAGACCTCGCGCACACTGACATTTATCTTGAATTTACGCTCATCTTGTTAATAATGGTCATAAAGAGATAAACATGGAATCAAATTCCTTGAAAAAATATGAGAAATATCATGAAAGAAAAAAAAATGGCGATTCTATGTTTTTTAATGGTGTTACGCGCGAAAACGCGCGCGCATGCTCGTACGCGCGATTTTTTTATAAAATGCTTAAAATGACCTGAAACGTATGCAAAACAAATTTGAGACGATTTTGAGCATTTAAAAATTTTGCGCGCGCAAATGGAATCATATCTCCCACTCATACTCATATCTAAATATGAAAAAAAAATTGAAGGTCACGGTTCATTCCAAAGAGCTATAATGAATTTGTATAGGCATGTTTTTGCCCATATATGCTATGTATTAAAAGAGCTGGCGCGCACTGACATTTATCTTGAATTGACGCTCATCTTGTTATTAATGGTCATAAAGAGATAAACATGGTATCAAATTCCTTGAAAAAATATAATAAATATCATGAAGAAAAAAAAATGGCGATTTTATGTTTTGTAATGGTGTTACGCGCGAAAACGCGCGCGCATGCGCTTACGCGCGATTTTTTATAAAATGCTTTAAATGACCTGAAACGTATGCAAAACAAATTTGAGACGATTTTGAGCATTTAAAATTTTTGCGCGCGCACTGACGCGCGGACGTACGCGGACGCGCGCGTTTTTTGACCTGAAATTGACCGGACACATATTGACCTTGATCGTGATAAATATGAATGAGAAATGAATTACCGTTATGAAAATATGATCATGAGTAAATTTTCAGAAAATTTCACAAAATGGCGCCTAGATGACGTCATCAATCAAGGTCAAGGTTGAAAACTTTGCTGTGCCTTGTTCATATGCCTATACATATGTGTGCCAAATTTTAAGATATTTGATTGAGCCATTTTCAAATTATCTTGTCCACAAAAAAGTGGGTCGAAATAAGAAAAATAAACTAGACATATAATACTTGTTTGGAACAAGTATAGGTGGGCTGGTCAACTTAAATTTGAGACAAAATAGAGCAAAAATAAGCGACATACTGCTTAAATATTCTTGAAAAACAATATCATGTAGTTTCATGACGTGAACGAAATTCACCTTCTATAGGGATAACGCAAATTATGAAGGCCTTTTGACATGAGGCCTTTAATCGAGATTTTCACTATGATGACGTCATCAAAATGAAAAATGGTTTTTACTGAGCTGATAGAGAATTGTCTTAGCTACAACATATCGAAATTTTGAAGAAAATCGATCAATATTTACAGAGATACAATCAATTTTCCATAAATATGCTGACGTCATAATATGCAAATTCGTATTTTGAGTTCCAAGGCCATTATGATGATGTCACGATACACCTAATGGCCAAATGAGACATGGAATCATATTCCCCACTCATACTCTATCTAAATATGAAAACAATTGAAGGTCACGGTTCATTCCAAAGAGCTATAATGAATTTTGTATAGGCATGTTTTTGCCCATATATGCTATGTATTAAAAGACCTCGCGCGCACTGACATTTATCTTGAATTTACGCTCATCTTGTTAATAATGGTCATAAAGAGATAAACATGGAATCAAATTCCTTGAAAAAATATGAGAAATATCATGAAAGAAAAAAAAATGGCGATTCTATGTTTTGTAATGGTGTTACGCGCGAAAACGCGCGCGCATGCTCGTACGCGCGATTTTTTATAAAATGCTTAAAATGACCTGAAACGTATGCAAAACAAATTTGAGACGATTTTGAGCATTTAAAAATTTTGCGCGCGCACTGACGCGCGGACGTACGCGGATGCGCGCGTTTTTTGACCTGAAATTGACCGGACACATATTGACCTTGATCGTGATAAATATGAATGAGAAATGAATTACCGTTATGAAAATATGATCATGAGTAAATTTTCAGAAAATTTCACAAAATGGCGCCTAGATGACGTCATCAATCAAGGTCAAGGTTGAAAACTTTGCTGTGCCTTGTTCATATGCCTATACATATGTGTACCAAATTTCAAGGTATTTGATTGAACCATTTTCATGTTATCTTGTCCACAAAAAAGTGGGTCGAAATAAGAAAAATAAAGAATAACTAGACATATAATACTTGTTTGGAACAAGTATAGGTGGGCTGGTCAACTTAAATTTGAGACAAAATAGAGCAAAAATAAGCGAGATACTGCTTAAATATTCTTGAAAAACAATATCATGTAGTTTCATGACGTGAACGAAATTCACCTTCTATAGGGATAACGCAAATTATGAAGGCCTTTTGACATGAGGCCTTTAATCGAGATTTTCACTATGATGACGTCATCAAAATGAAAAATGGTTTCTATTGAGCTGATAGAGAATTGTCTTAGCTACAACATATCGAAATTTTGAAGAAAATCGATCAATATTTACAGAGATACAATCAATTTTCCATAAATATGCTGACGTCAT
Source organism: Strongylocentrotus droebachiensis (assembly GCA_035222895.1). Taxonomy (NCBI): domain Eukaryota; kingdom Metazoa; phylum Echinodermata; class Echinoidea; order Camarodonta; family Strongylocentrotidae; genus Strongylocentrotus; species Strongylocentrotus droebachiensis. The sequence continues at coordinate 55,550 of JAVYIG010006979.1, read as the reverse complement.
AATATGCAAATTCGTATTTTGAGTTCCAAGGCCATTATGATGATGTCACGATACACCTAATGGCCAAATGAGACATGGAATCATATCTCCCACTCATACTCTATCTAAATATGAAAAAAAATTGAAGGTCACGGTTCATTCCAAAGAGCTATAATGAATTTGTATAGGCATGTTTTTGCCCATATATGCTATGTATTAAAAGAGCTGGCGCGCACTGACATTTATCTTGAATTGACGCTCATCTTGTTATTAATGGTCATAAAGAGATAAACATGGTATCAAATTCCTTGAAAAAATATAATAAATATCATGAAGAAAAAAAAATGGCGATTTTATGTTTTGTAATGGTGTTACGCGCGAAAACGCGCGCGCATGCGCTTACGCGCGATTTTTTATAAAATGCTTTAAATGACCTGAAACGTATGCAAAACAAATTTGAGACGATTTTGAGCATTTAAAAATTTTGCGCGCGCACTGACGCGCGGACGTACGCGGATGCGCGCGTTTTTTGACCTGAAATTGACCGGACACATATTGACCTTGATCGTGATAAATATGAATGAGAAATGAATTACCGTTATGAAAATATGATCATGAGTAAATTTTCAGAAAATTTCACAAAATGGCGCCTAGATGACGTCATCAATCAAGGTCAAGGTTGAAAACTTTGCTGTGCCTTGTTCATATGCCTATACATATGTGTACCAAATTTCAAGGTATTTGATTGAACCATTTTCATGTTATCTTGTCCACAAAAAAGTGGGTCGAAATAAGAAAAATAAAGAATAACTAGACATATAATACTTGTTTGGAACAAGTATAGGTGGGCTGGTCAACTTAAATTTGAGACAAAATAGAGCAAAAATAAGCGAGATACTGCTTAAATATTCTTGAAAAACAATATCATGTAGTTTCATGACGTGAACGAAATTCACCTTCTATAGGGATAACGCAAATTATGAAGGCCTTTTGACATGAGGCCTTTAATCGAGATTTTCACTATGATGACGTCATCAAAATGAAAAATGGTTTCTATTGAGCTGATAGAGAATTGTCTTAGCTACAACATATCGAAATTTTGAAGAAAATCGATCAATATTTACAGAGATACAATCAATTTTCCATAAATATGCTGACGTCATAATATGCAAATTCGTATTTTGAGTTCCAAGGCCATTATGATGATGTCACGATACACCTAATGGCCAAATGAGACATGGAATCATATCTCCCACTCATACTCTATCTAAATATGAAAAAAAATTGAAGGTCACGGTTCATTCCAAAGAGCTATAATGAATTTGTATAGGCATGTTTTTGCCCATATATGCTATGTATTAAAAGAGCTGGTGCGCACTGACATTTATCTTGAATTGACGCTCATCTTGTTATTAATGGTCATAAAGAGATAAACATGGTATCAAATTCCTTGAAAAAATATAATAAATATCATGAAGAAAAAAAAATGGCGATTTTATGTTTTGTAATGGTGTTACGCGCGAAAACGCGCGCGCATGCGCTTACGCGCGATTTTTTATAAAATGCTTTAAATGACCTGAAACGTATGCAAAACAAATTTGAGACGATTTTGAGCATTTAAAAATTTTGCGCGCGCACTGACGCGCGGACGTACGCGGATGCGCGCGTTTTTTGACCTGAAATTGACCGGACACATATTGACCTTGATCGTGATAAATATGAATGAGAAATGAATTACCGTTATGAAAATATGATCATGAGTAAATTTTCAGAAAATTTCACAAAATGGCGCCTAGATGACGTCATCAATCAAGGTCAAGGTTGAAAACTTTGCTGTGCCTTGTTCATATGCCTATACATATGTGTACCAAATTTCAAGGTATTTGATTGAACCATTTTCATGTTATCTTGTCCACAAAAAAGTGGGTCGAAATAAGAAAAACTAGACATATAATACTTGTTTGGAACAAGTATAGGTGGGCTGGTCAACTTAAATTTGAGACAAAATAGAGCAAAAATAAGCGAGATACTGCTTAAAAATTCTTAAAAAACAATATCATGTAGTTTCATGACGTGAACGAAATTCACCTTCTATAGGGATAAGGCAAATTATGAAGGCCTTTTGACATGAGGCCTTTAATCGAGATTTTCACTATGATGACGTCATCAAAATGAAAAATGATTATTTTAAAGCTTGTAGAGAATTGTCTTAGCTACAACATATCGAAATTTTGAAGAAAATTGATCAATATTTACAGATATACAATCAATTTTCCATAAATATGCTGACGTCATAATATGCAAATTCGTATTTTGATTTCCAAGGCCATTGTGATGATGTCACGATACACTTAATGGCCAAATGAGACATGAAATCATATCTCCGACTCATACTCTATCTAAATATGAAAAAAAATTGAGGATCCTGGTGCATTCCAAAGAGCTATAATGCATTTTGTATAGGCATGTTTTTGCCCATATATGCTATGTATTAAAAGAGCTCGCGCGCACGGACATTTATCTTGAATGGACGCTCATCTTGTTATTAATGGTCATAAAGATATGAACGTGGTATCAAATTGTACAAACAAATATATGAAATATCATGAAAGAAAAAAAAATGGCGATTCTATGTTATGTAATGGTGTTACGCGCGAAAACGCGCGCGCATGCACATGTGCGCGATTTTTTATGAAATGCTTAAAATGGCCTGAAACGTATGTAAAAAAAAATTGAGACGATTTGGAGCATTTTGAAATTTTGCGCGCGCACTGACGCGCGGACGTACGCGCACGCGCGCGTTTTTTGACCTGAAATTGACCGGACTGATATTGACCTTGATCATGATAAATATAAATGAGAAATTACTTTTGGTTATGAAGATATGATCATGAGTTGATTTTCAAAATTTTTCACAAAATGGCGCCTAGATGACGTCATCAGTCAAGGTCAAGGTCGAAAAATTTGCTGTGTTTTGTGAATATGCCTAAACATATGTGTGTTAAATTTTAAGATATTTGTTTGAGCCATTTTCAAATTATCTTGCACACAAAAAAGTGGGTCGAAATAAGAAAAATAAATAAATAACTAGACATCTAATACTTGTTTGGAACAAGTATAGGTGGGCTGGTCAACTTAAATTTGAGACAAAATAGAGCGAAAATAAGCGAGATACTGCTTAAAAATTCTTAAAAAACAATATCATGTAGTTTCATGACGTGAACGTAATTCACCTTCTATAGGGATCAGGCAAATTATGAAGGCCTTTTGACATGAGGCCTTTAATCGAGATTTTCACTATGATAACGTCATCAAATTGAAAAATAGTTATTTTTGAGCTTGTAGAGAATTGTCTTAGCTACAACATATCGAAATTTTGAAGAAAATTGATCAATATTTACAGAGATACAATCAATTTTCCATAAATTTGCTGACGTCATAATATGCAAATTCGTATTTTGAGTTCCAAGGCCATTGTGATGATGTCACAATACACTTAATGGCCAAATGAGACATGAAATCATGTCTCCGACTCATACTCTATCTAAATAGGAAAAAAAAAATGAGGATCCCGGTGCATTCCAAAGAGCTATAATGGATTTTGTATAGGCATGTTTTTGCCCATATATGCTATGTATTAAAAGCGCTCGCGCGCACTGTCCTTTATCTTGAATTGACGCTCATCTTGTTATTAATGGTCATAAAGAGATAAACATGGTATCAAATTCCTCGAAAAAATATGAGAAATATCAAGAAAGAAAAAAAAATGGCGATTCTATGTTTTGTAATGTTGTTACGCGCGAAAACGCGCGCGCATGCTCGTACGCGCGATTTTTTATAAAATGCTTAAAATGACCGAAAACGTATGCAAAAAAAATTTGAGACGATTTTGAGCATTTTAAATTTTTGCACGCGCACTGACGCGCGGACGTACGCGCACGCGCGCGCTTTTTGACATGAAATTGACCGGACTGATATTGACCTTGATCATGATAAATATGAATGAGAAATAACTTACCGTTATGAAAATATGATCATGAGTAAATTTTCAGAAAATTTCACAAAATGGCGCCTAGATGACGTCATCAGTCAAGGTCAAGGTTGAAAACATAGCCGTGTTTTCTCCATATGCCTATACATATGTGTGCCAAATTTCAAGGTATTTGAATAAACCATTTTCAAGTTATCTTGCCTACAAAAAAGTGGGTCGAAATAAGAAAAATAAATAATAATAATAATAATAAAGGCAATTTTAACAAAATTATAAGGTGGTCTGTATTAGATACAGCCCACCTAATAAATAATAAATAAAGACGATTTTAACAAAAATATAAGGTGGTCTGTATTAGATACAGCCCACCTGATAAAGAATAACTAGACATATAATACTTGTTTGGAACAAGTATAGGTGGGCTGGTCAACTTAAATTTGAGACAAAATAGAGCAAAAATAAGCGAGATACTGCTTAAATATTCTTGAAAAACAATATCATGTAGTTTCATGACGTGAACGAAATTCACCTTCTATAGGGATAACGCAAATTATGAAGGCCTTTTGACATGAGGCCTTTAATCGAGATTTTCACTATGATGACGTCATCAAAATGAAAAATGGTTTCTATTGAGCTGATAGAGAATTGTCTTAGCTACAACATATCGAAATTTTGAAGAAAATCGATCAATATTTACAGAGATACAATCAATTTTCCATAAATATGCTGACGTCATAATATGCAAATTCGTATTTTGAGTTCCAAGGCCATTATGATGATGTCACGATACACCTAATGGCCAAATGAGACATGGAATCATATCTACCACTCATACGCTATCTAAATATGAAAAAAAATTGAAGGTCACGGTTCATTCCAAAGAGCTATAATGAATTTGTATAGGCATGTTTTTGCCCATATATGCTATGTATTAAAAGAGCTGGCGCGCACTGACATTTATCTTGAATTGACGCTCATCTTGTTATTAATGGTCATAAAGAGATAAACATGGTATCAAATTCCTTGAAAAAATATAATAAATATCATGAAGAAAAAAAAATGGCGATTTTATGTTTTGTAATGGTGTTACGCGCGAAAACGCGCGCGCATGCGCTTACGCGCGATTTTTTATAAAATGCTTTAAATGACCTGAAACGTATGCAAAACAAATTTGAGACGATTTTGAGCATTTAAAAATTTTGCGCGCGCACTGACGCGCGGACGTACGCGGATGCGCGCGTTTTTTGACCTGAAATTGACCGGACACATATTGACCTTGATCGTGATAAATATGAATGAGAAATGAATTACCGTTATGAAAATATGATCATGAGTAAATTTTCAGAAAATTTCACAAAATGGCGCCTAGATGACGTCATCAATCAAGGTCAAGGTTGAAAACTTTGCTGTGCCTTGTTCATATGCCTATACATATGTGTACCAAATTTCAAGGTATTTGATTGAACCATTTTCATGTTATCTTGTCCACAAAAAAGTGGGTCGAAATAAGAAAAATAAAGAATAACTAGACATATAATACTTGTTTGGAACAAGTATAGGTGGGCTGGTCAACTTAAATTTGAGACAAAATAGAGCAAAAATAAGCGAGATACTGCTTAAATATTCTTGAAAAACAATATCATGTAGTTTCATGACGTGAACGAAATTCACCTTCTATAGGGATAACGCAAATTATGAAGGCCTTTTGACATGAGGCCTTTAATCGAGATTTTCACTATGATGACGTCATCAAAATGAAAAATGGTTTCTATTGAGCTGATAGAGAATTGTCTTAGCTACAACATATCGAAATTTTGAAGAAAATCGATCAATATTTACAGAGATACAATCAATTTTCCATAAATATGCTGACGTCATAATATGCAAATTCGTATTTTGAGTTCCAAGGCCATTATGATGATGTCACGATACACCTAATGGCCAAATGAGACATGGAATCATATCTCCCACTCATACTCTATCTAAATATGAAAAAAAATTGAAGGTCACGGTTCATTCCAAAGAGCTATAATGAATTTGTATAGGCATGTTTTTGCCCATATATGCTATGTATTAAAAGAGCTGGCGCGCACTGACATTTATCTTGAATTGACGCTCATCTTGTTATTAATGGTCATAAAGAGATAAACATGGTATCAAATTCCTTGAAAAAATATAATAAATATCATGAAGAAAAAAAAATGGCGATTTTATGTTTTGTAATGGTGTTACGCGCGAAAACGCGCGCGCATGCGCTTACGCGCGATTTTTTATAAAATGCTTTAAATGACCTGAAACGTATGCAAAACAAATTTGAGACGATTTTGAGCATTTAAAAATTTTGCGCGCGCACTGACGCGCGGACGTACGCGGATGCGCGCGTTTTTTGACCTGAAATTGACCGGACACATATTGACCTTGATCGTGATAAATATGAATGAGAAATGAATTACCGTTATGAAAATATGATCATGAGTAAATTTTCAGAAAATTTCACAAAATGGCGCCTAGATGACGTCATCAATCAAGGTCAAGGTTGAAAACTTTGCTGTGCCTTGTTCATATGCCTATACATATGTGTACCAAATTTCAAGGTATTTGATTGAACCATTTTCATGTTATCTTGTCCACAAAAAAGTGGGTCGAAATAAGAAAAATAAAGAATAACTAGACATATAATACTTGTTTGGAACAAGTATAGGTGGGCTGGTCAACTTAAATTTGAGACAAAATAGAGCAAAAATAAGCGAGATACTGCTTAAATATTCTTGAAAAACAATATCATGTAGTTTCATGACGTGAACGAAATTCACCTTCTATAGGGATAACGCAAATTATGAAGGCCTTTTGACATGAGGCCTTTAATCGAGATTTTCACTATGATGACGTCATCAAAATGAAAAATGGTTTCTATTGAGCTGATAGAGAATTGTCTTAGCTACAACATATCGAAATTTTGAAGAAAATCGATCAATATTTACAGAGATACAATCAATTTTCCATAAATATGCTGACGTCATAATATGCAAATTCGTATTTTGAGTTCCAAGGCCATTATGATGATGTCACGATACACCTAATGGCCAAATGAGACATGGAATCATATCTCCCACTCATACTCTATCTAAATATGAAAAAAAATTGAAGGTCACGGTTCATTCCAAAGAGCTATAATGAATTTGTATAGGCATGTTTTTGCCCATATATGCTATGTATTAAAAGAGCTGGTGCGCACTGACATTTATCTTGAATTGACGCTCATCTTGTTATTAATGGTCATAAAGAGATAAACATGGTATCAAATTCCTTGAAAAAATATAATAAATATCATGAAGAAAAAAAAATGGCGATTTTATGTTTTGTAATGGTGTTACGCGCGAAAACGCGCGCGCATGCGCTTACGCGCGATTTTTTATAAAATGCTTTAAATGACCTGAAACGTATGCAAAACAAATTTGAGACGATTTTGAGCATTTAAAAATTTTGCGCGCGCACTGACGCGCGGACGTACGCGGATGCGCGCGTTTTTTGACCTGAAATTGACCGGACACATATTGACCTTGATCGTGATAAATATGAATGAGAAATGAATTACCGTTATGAAAATATGATCATGAGTAAATTTTCAGAAAATTTCACAAAATGGCGCCTAGATGACGTCATCAATCAAGGTCAAGGTTGAAAACTTTGCTGTGCCTTGTTCATATGCCTATACATATGTGTACCAAATTTCAAGGTATTTGATTGAACCATTTTCATGTTATCTTGTCCACAAAAAAGTGGGTCGAAATAAGAAAAACTAGACATATAATACTTGTTTGGAACAAGTATAGGTGGGCTGGTCAACTTAAATTTGAGACAAAATAGAGCAAAAATAAGCGAGATACTGCTTAAAAATTCTTAAAAAACAATATCATGTAGTTTCATGACGTGAACGAAATTCACCTTCTATAGGGATAAGGCAAATTATGAAGGCCTTTTGACATGAGGCCTTTAATCGAGATTTTCACTATGATGACGTCATCAAAATGAAAAATGATTATTTTAAAGCTTGTAGAGAATTGTCTTAGCTACAACATATCGAAATTTTGAAGAAAATTGATCAATATTTACAGATATACAATCAATTTTCCATAAATATGCTGACGTCATAATATGCAAATTCGTATTTTGATTTCCAAGGCCATTGTGATGATGTCACGATACACTTAATGGCCAAATGAGACATGAAATCATATCTCCGACTCATACTCTATCTAAATATGAAAAAAAATTGAGGATCCTGGTGCATTCCAAAGAGCTATAATGCATTTTGTATAGGCATGTTTTTGCCCATATATGCTATGTATTAAAAGAGCTCGCGCGCACGGACATTTATCTTGAATGGACGCTCATCTTGTTATTAATGGTCATAAAGATATGAACGTGGTATCAAATTGTACAAACAAATATATGAAATATCATGAAAGAAAAAAAAATGGCGATTCTATGTTATGTAATGGTGTTACGCGCGAAAACGCGCGCGCATGCACATGTGCGCGATTTTTTATGAAATGCTTAAAATGGCCTGAAACGTATGTAAAAAAAAATTGAGACGATTTGGAGCATTTTGAAATTTTGCGCGCGCACTGACGCGCGGACGTACGCGCACGCGCGCGTTTTTTGACCTGAAATTGACCGGACTGATATTGACCTTGATCATGATAAATATAAATGAGAAATTACTTTTGGTTATGAAGATATGATCATGAGTTGATTTTCAAAATTTTTCACAAAATGGCGCCTAGATGACGTCATCAGTCAAGGTCAAGGTCGAAAAATTTGCTGTGTTTTGTGAATATGCCTAAACATATGTGTGTTAAATTTTAAGATATTTGTTTGAGCCATTTTCAAATTATCTTGCACACAAAAAAGTGGGTCGAAATAAGAAAAATAAATAAATAACTAGACATCTAATACTTGTTTGGAACAAGTATAGGTGGGCTGGTCAACTTAAATTTGAGACAAAATAGAGCGAAAATAAGCGAGATACTGCTTAAAAATTCTTAAAAAACAATATCATGTAGTTTCATGACGTGAACGTAATTCACCTTCTATAGGGATCAGGCAAATTATGAAGGCCTTTTGACATGAGGCCTTTAATCGAGATTTTCACTATGATAACGTCATCAAATTGAAAAATAGTTATTTTTGAGCTTGTAGAGAATTGTCTTAGCTACAACATATCGAAATTTTGAAGAAAATTGATCAATATTTACAGAGATACAATCAATTTTCCATAAATTTGCTGACGTCATAATATGCAAATTCGTATTTTGAGTTCCAAGGCCATTGTGATGATGTCACAATACACTTAATGGCCAAATGAGACATGAAATCATGTCTCCGACTCATACTCTATCTAAATAGGAAAAAAAAAATGAGGATCCCGGTGCATTCCAAAGAGCTATAATGGATTTTGTATAGGCATGTTTTTGCCCATATATGCTATGTATTAAAAGCGCTCGCGCGCACTGTCCTTTATCTTGAATTGACGCTCATCTTGTTATTAATGGTCATAAAGAGATAAACATGGTATCAAATTCCTCGAAAAAATATGAGAAATATCAAGAAAGAAAAAAAAATGGCGATTCTATGTTTTGTAATGTTGTTACGCGCGAAAACGCGCGCGCATGCTCGTACGCGCGATTTTTTATAAAATGCTTAAAATGACCGAAAACGTATGCAAAAAAAATTTGAGACGATTTTGAGCATTTTAAATTTTTGCACGCGCACTGACGCGCGGACGTACGCGCACGCGCGCGCTTTTTGACATGAAATTGACCGGACTGATATTGACCTTGATCATGATAAATATGAATGAGAAATAACTTACCGTTATGAAAATATGATCATGAGTAAATTTTCAGAAAATTTCACAAAATGGCGCCTAGATGACGTCATCAGTCAAGGTCAAGGTTGAAAACATAGCCGTGTTTTCTCCATATGCCTATACATATGTGTGCCAAATTTCAAGGTATTTGAATAAACCATTTTCAAGTTATCTTGCCTACAAAAAAGTGGGTCGAAATAAGAAAAATAAATAATAATAATAATAATAAAGGCAATTTTAACAAAATTATAAGGTGGTCTGTATTAGATACAGCCCACCTAATAAATAATAAATAAAGACGATTTTAACAAAAATATAAGGTGGTCTGTATTAGATACAGCCCACCTGATAAAGAATAACTAGACATATAATACTTGTTTGGAACAAGTATAGGTGGGCTGGTCAACTTAAATTTGAGACAAAATAGAGCAAAAATAAGCGAGATACTGCTTAAATATTCTTGAAAAACAATATCATGTAGTTTCATGACGTGAACGAAATTCACCTTCTATAGGGATAACGCAAATTATGAAGGCCTTTTGACATGAGGCCTTTAATCGAGATTTTCACTATGATGACGTCATCAAAATGAAAAATGGTTTCTATTGAGCTGATAGAGAATTGTCTTAGCTACAACATATCGAAATTTTGAAGAAAATCGATCAATATTTACAGAGATACAATCAATTTTCCATAAATATGCTGACGTCATAATATGCAAATTCGTATTTTGAGTTCCAAGGCCATTATGATGATGTCACGATACACCTAATGGCCAAATGAGACATGGAATCATATCTACCACTCATACGCTATCTAAATATGAAAAAAAATTGAAGGTCACGGTTCATTCCAAAGAGCTATAATGAATTTGTATAGGCATGTTTTTGCCCATATATGCTATGTATTAAAAGAGCTGGCGCGCACTGACATTTATCTTGAATTGACGCTCATCTTGTTATTAATGGTCATAAAGAGATAAACATGGTATCAAATTCCTTGAAAAAATATAATAAATATCATGAAGAAAAAAAAATGGCGATTTTATGTTTTGTAATGGTGTTACGCGCGAAAACGCGCGCGCATGCGCTTACGCGCGATTTTTTATAAAATGCTTTAAATGACCTGAAACGTATGCAAAACAAATTTGAGACGATTTTGAGCATTTAAAAATTTTGCGCGCGCACTGACGCGCGGACGTACGCGGATGCGCGCGTTTTTTGACCTGAAATTGACCGGACACATATTGACCTTGATCGTGATAAATATGAATGAGAAATGAATTACCGTTATGAAAATATGATCATGAGTAAATTTTCAGAAAATTTCACAAAATGGCGCCTAGATGACGTCATCAATCAAGGTCAAGGTTGAAAACTTTGCTGTGCCTTGTTCATATGCCTATACATATGTGTACCAAATTTCAAGGTATTTGATTGAACCATTTTCATGTTATCTTGTCCACAAAAAAGTGGGTCGAAATAAGAAAAATAAAGAATAACTAGACATATAATACTTGTTTGGAACAAGTATAGGTGGGCTGGTCAACTTAAATTTGAGACAAAATAGAGCAAAAATAAGCGAGATACTGCTTAAATATTCTTGAAAAACAATATCATGTAGTTTCATGACGTGAACGAAATTCACCTTCTATAGGGATAACGCAAATTATGAAGGCCTTTTGACATGAGGCCTTTAATCGAGATTTTCACTATGATGACGTCATCAAAATGAAAAATGGTTTCTATTGAGCTGATAGAGAATTGTCTTAGCTACAACATATCGAAATTTTGAAGAAAATCGATCAATATTTACAGAGATACAATCAATTTTCCATAAATATGCTGACGTCATAATATGCAAATTCGTATTTTGAGTTCCAAGGCCATTATGATGATGTCACGATACACCTAATGGCCAAATGAGACATGGAATCATATCTCCCACTCATACTCTATCTAAATATGAAAAAAAATTGAAGGTCACGGTTCATTCCAAAGAGCTATAATGAATTTGTATAGGCATGTTTTTGCCCATATATGCTATGTATTAAAAGAGCTGGCGCGCACTGACATTTATCTTGAATTGACGCTCATCTTGTTATTAATGGTCATAAAGAGATAAACATGGTATCAAATTCCTTGAAAAAATATAATAAATATCATGAAGAAAAAAAAATGGCGATTTTATGTTTTGTAATGGTGTTACGCGCGAAAACGCGCGCGCATGCGCTTACGCGCGATTTTTTATAAAATGCTTTAAATGACCTGAAACGTATGCAAAACAAATTTGAGACGATTTTGAGCATTTAAAAATTTTGCGCGCGCACTGACGCGCGGACGTACGCGGATGCGCGCGTTTTTTGACCTGAAATTGACCGGACACATATTGACCTTGATCGTGATAAATATGAATGAGAAATGAATTACCGTTATGAAAATATGATCATGAGTAAATTTTCAGAAAATTTCACAAAATGGCGCCTAGATGACGTCATCAATCAAGGTCAAGGTTGAAAACTTTGCTGTGCCTTGTTCATATGCCTATACATATGTGTACCAAATTTCAAGGTATTTGATTGAACCATTTTCATGTTATCTTGTCCACAAAAAAGTGGGTCGAAATAAGAAAAATAAAGAATAACTAGACATATAATACTTGTTTGGAACAAGTATAGGTGGGCTGGTCAACTTAAATTTGAGACAAAATAGAGCAAAAATAAGCGAGATACTGCTTAAATATTCTTGAAAAACAATATCATGTAGTTTCATGACGTGAACGAAATTCACCTTCTATAGGGATAACGCAAATTATGAAGGCCTTTTGACATGAGGCCTTTAATCGAGATTTTCACTATGATGACGTCATCAAAATGAAAAATGGTTTCTATTGAGCTGATAGAGAATTGTCTTAGCTACAACATATCGAAATTTTGAAGAAAATCGATCAATATTTACAGAGATACAATCAATTTTCCATAAATATGCTGACGTCATAATATGCAAATTCGTATTTTGAGTTCCAAGGCCATTATGATGATGTCACGATACACCTAATGGCCAAATGAGACATGGAATCATATCTCCCACTCATACTCTATCTAAATATGAAAAAAAATTGAAGGTCACGGTTCATTCCAAAGAGCTATAATGAATTTGTATAGGCATGTTTTTGCCCATATATGCTATGTATTAAAAGAGCTGGCGCGCACTGACATTTATCTTGAATTGACGCTCATCTTGTTATTAATGGTCATAAAGAGATAAACATGGTATCAAATTCCTTGAAAAAATATAATAAATATCATGAAGAAAAAAAAATGGCGATTTTATGTTTTGTAATGGTGTTACGCGCGAAAACGCGCGCGCATGCGCTTACGCGCGATTTTTTATAAAATGCTTTAAATGACCTGAAACGTATGCAAAACAAATTTGAGACGATTTTGAGCATTTAAAAATTTTGCGCGCGCACTGACGCGCGGACGTACGCGGATGCGCGCGTTTTTTGACCTGAAATTGACCGGACACATATTGACCTTGATCGTGATAAATATGAATGAGAAATGAATTACCGTTATGAAAATATGATCATGAGTAAATTTTCAGAAAATTTCACAAAATGGCGCCTAGATGACGTCATCAATCAAGGTCAAGGTTGAAAACTTTGCTGTGCCTTGTTCATATGCCTATACATATGTGTACCAAATTTCAAGGTATTTGATTGAACCATTTTCATGTTATCTTGTCCACAAAAAAGTGGGTCGAAATAAGAAAAATAAAGAATAACTAGACATATAATACTTGTTTGGAACAAGTATAGGTGGGCTGGTCAACTTAAATTTGAGACAAAATAGAGCAAAAATAAGCGAGATACTGCTTAAATATTCTTGAAAAACAATATCATGTAGTTTCATGACGTGAACGAAATTCACCTTCTATAGGGATAACGCAAATTATGAAGGCCTTTTGACATGAGGCCTTTAATCGAGATTTTCACTATGATGACGTCATCAAAATGAAAAATGGTTTCTATTGAGCTGATAGAGAATTGTCTTAGCTACAACATATCGAAATTTTGAAGAAAATCGATCAATATTTACAGAGATACAATCAATTTTCCATAAATATGCTGACGTCATAATATGCAAATTCGTATTTTGAGTTCCAAGGCCATTATGATGATGTCACGATACACCTAATGGCCAAATGAGACATGGAATCATATCTCCCACTCATACTCTATCTAAATATGAAAAAAAATTGAAGGTCACGGTTCATTCCAAAGAGCTATAATGAATTTGTATAGGCATGTTTTTGCCCATATATGCTATGTATTAAAAGAGCTGGCGCGCACTGACATTTATCTTGAATTGACGCTCATCTTGTTATTAATGGTCATAAAGAGATAAACATGGTATCAAATTCCTTGAAAAAATATAATAAATATCATGAAGAAAAAAAAATGGCGATTTTATGTTTTGTAATGGTGTTACGCGCGAAAACGCGCGCGCATGCGCTTACGCGCGATTTTTTATAAAATGCTTTAAATGACCTGAAACGTATGCAAAACAAATTTGAGACGATTTTGAGCATTTAAAAATTTTGCGCGCGCACTGACGCGCGGACGTACGCGGATGCGCGCGTTTTTTGACCTGAAATTGACCGGACACATATTGACCTTGATCGTGATAAATATGAATGAGAAATGAATTACCGTTATGAAAATATGATCATGAGTAAATTTTCAGAAAATTTCACAAAATGGCGCCTAGATGACGTCATCAATCAAGGTCAAGGTTGAAAACTTTGCTGTGCCTTGTTCATATGCCTATACATATGTGTACCAAATTTCAAGGTATTTGATTGAACCATTTTCATGTTATCTTGTCCACAAAAAAGTGGGTCGAAATAAGAAAAATAAAGAATAACTAGACATATAATACTTGTTTGGAACAAGTATAGGTGGGCTGGTCAACTTAAATTTGAGACAAAATAGAGCAAAAACTAGACATATAATACTTGTTTGGAACAAGTATAGGTGGGCTGGTCAACTTAAATTTGAGACAAAATAGAGCAAAAATAAGCGAGATACTGCTTAAATATTCTTGAAAAACAATATCATGTAGTTTCATGACGTGAACGAAATTCACCTTCTATAGGGATAACGCAAATTATGAAGGCCTTTTGACATGAGGCCTTTAATCGAGATTTTTAGTATGATGACGTCATCAAAATGAAAAATAGTTAATACTAAGCTGATAGAGAATTGTCTTAGCTACAACATATCGAAATTTTAAAGAAAATCGATCAATATTTACAGAGATACAATCAATTTTCCATAAATATGCTGACGTCATAATATGCAAATTCGTATTTTGAGTTCCAAGGCCATTATGATGATGTCACGATACACCTAATGGCCAAATGAGACATGGAATCATATCTCCCACTCATACTCTATCTAAATATGAAAAAAAATTGAAGGTCACGGTTCATTCCAAAGAGCTATAATGAATTTTGTATAGGCATGTTTTTGCCCATATATGCTATGTATTAAAAGAGCTCGCGCGCACTGACATTTATCTTGAATTGACGCTCATCTTGTTATTAATGGTCATAAAGAGATAAACATGGTATCAAATTCCTTGAAAAAATATAATAAATATCATGAAGAAAAAAAAATGGCGATTTTATGTTTTGTAATGGTGTTACGCGCGAAAACGCGCGCGCATGTGCTTACGCGCGATTTTTTATAAAATGCTTAAAATGACCTGAAACGTATGCAAAAAAAATTTAAGACGATTTCGAGCATTTAAAATTTTTGCGCGCGTAATGACGCGCGGACGTACGCGCACGCGCGCGTTTTTTGACCTGAATTTGACCGGACTGATATTGACCTTGATCATGATAAATATGAATGAGATATTACTTTTGGTTATGAAGATATGATCATAAGTTGATTTTCAAAATTTTTCACAAAGTGGCGCCTAGATGACGTCATCAGTCAAGGTCAAGGTTGAAAACATAGCCGTGTTTTCTCCATATGCCTATACATATGTGTGCAAAATTTCAAGGTATTTGAATAAACCATTTTCAAGTTATCTTGCCTACAAAAAAGTGGGTCGAAATAAGAAAAATAAATAATAATAATAATAATAATAAAGGCAATTTTAACAAAATTATAAGGTGGTCTGTATTAGATACAGCCCACCTAATAAGCGAGATACTGCTTAAATATTCTTGAAAAACAATATCATGTAGTTTCATGACGTGAACGAAATTCACCTTCTATAGGGATAACGCAAATTATGAAGGCCTTTTGACATGAGGCCTTTAATCGAGATTTTCACTATGATGACGTCATCAAAATGAAAAATGGTTTCTATTGAGCTGATAGAGAATTGTCTTAGCTACAACATATCGAAATTTTGAAGAAAATCGATCAATATTTACAGATATACAATCAATTTTCCATAAATATGCTGACGTCATAATATGCAAATTCGTATTTTGATTTCCAAGGCCATTGTGATGATGTCACGATACACTTAATGGCCAAATGAGACATGAAATCATATCTCCGACTCATACTCTATCTAAATATGAAAAAAAATTGAGGATCCTGGTGCATTCCAAAGAGCTATAATGCATTTTGTATAGGCATGTTTTTGCCCATATATGCTATGTATTAAAAGAGCTCGCGCGCACGGACATTTATCTTGAATGGACGCTCATCTTGTTATTAATGGTCATAAAGATATGAACGTGGTATCAAATTGTACAAACAAATATATGAAATATCATGAAAGAAAAAAAAATGGCGATTCTATGTTATGTAATGGTGTTACGCGCGAAAACGCGCGCGCATGCACATGTGCGCGATTTTTTATGAAATGCTTAAAATGGCCTGAAACGTATGTAAAAAAAAATTGAGACGATTTGGAGCATTTTGAAATTTTGCGCGCGCACTGACGCGCGGACGTACGCGCACGCGCGCGTTTTTTGACCTGAAATTGACCGGACTGATATTGACCTTGATCATGATAAATATAAATGAGAAATTACTTTTGGTTATGAAGATATGATCATGAGTTGATTTTCAAAATTTTTCACAAAATGGCGCCTAGATGACGTCATCAGTCAAGGTCAAGGTCGAAAAATTTGCTGTGTTTTGTGAATATGCCTAAACATATGTGTGTTAAATTTTAAGATATTTGTTTGAGCCATTTTCAAATTATCTTGCACACAAAAAAGTGGGTCGAAATAAGAAAAATAAATAAATAACTAGACATCTAATACTTGTTTGGAACAAGTATAGGTGGGCTGGTCAACTTAAATTTGAGACAAAATAGAGCGAAAATAAGCGAGATACTGCTTAAAAATTCTTAAAAAACAATATCATGTAGTTTCATGACGTGAACGTAATTCACCTTCTATAGGGATCAGGCAAATTATGAAGGCCTTTTGACATGAGGCCTTTAATCGAGATTTTCACTATGATAACGTCATCAAATTGAAAAATAGTTATTTTTGAGCTTGTAGAGAATTGTCTTAGCTACAACATATCGAAATTTTGAAGAAAATTGATCAATATTTACAGAGATACAATCAATTTTCCATAAATTTGCTGACGTCATAATATGCAAATTCGTATTTTGAGTTCCAAGGCCATTGTGATGATGTCACAATACACTTAATGGCCAAATGAGACATGAAATCATGTCTCCGACTCATACTCTATCTAAATAGGAAAAAAAAAATGAGGATCCCGGTGCATTCCAAAGAGCTATAATGGATTTTGTATAGGCATGTTTTTGCCCATATATGCTATGTATTAAAAGCGCTCGCGCGCACTGTCCTTTATCTTGAATTGACGCTCATCTTGTTATTAATGGTCATAAAGAGATAAACATGGTATCAAATTCCTCGAAAAAATATGAGAAATATCAAGAAAGAAAAAAAAATGGCGATTCTATGTTTTGTAATGTTGTTACGCGCGAAAACGCGCGCGCATGCTCGTACGCGCGATTTTTTATAAAATGCTTAAAATGACCGAAAACGTATGCAAAAAAAATTTGAGACGATTTTGAGCATTTTAAATTTTTGCACGCGCACTGACGCGCGGACGTACGCGCACGCGCGCGCTTTTTGACATGAAATTGACCGGACTGATATTGACCTTGATCATGATAAATATGAATGAGAAATAACTTACCGTTATGAAAATATGATCATGAGTAAATTTTCAGAAAATTTCACAAAATGGCGCCTAGATGACGTCATCAGTCAAGGTCAAGGTTGAAAACATAGCCGTGTTTTCTCCATATGCCTATACATATGTGTGCCAAATTTCAAGGTATTTGAATAAACCATTTTCAAGTTATCTTGCCTACAAAAAAGTGGGTCGAAATAAGAAAAATAAATAATAATAATAATAATAAAGGCAATTTTAACAAAATTATAAGGTGGTCTGTATTAGATACAGCCCACCTAATAAATAATAAATAAAGACGATTTTAACAAAAATATAAGGTGGTCTGTATTAGATACAGCCCACCTGATAAAGAATAACTAGACATATAATACTTGTTTGGAACAAGTATAGGTGGGCTGGTCAACTTAAATTTGAGACAAAATAGAGCAAAAATAAGCGAGATACTGCTTAAATATTCTTGAAAAACAATATCATGTAGTTTCATGACGTGAACGAAATTCACCTTCTATAGGGATAACGCAAATTATGAAGGCCTTTTGACATGAGGCCTTTAATCGAGATTTTCACTATGATGACGTCATCAAAATGAAAAATGGTTTCTATTGAGCTGATAGAGAATTGTCTTAGCTACAACATATCGAAATTTTGAAGAAAATCGATCAATATTTACAGAGATACAATCAATTTTCCATAAATATGCTGACGTCATAATATGCAAATTCGTATTTTGAGTTCCAAGGCCATTATGATGATGTCACGATACACCTAATGGCCAAATGAGACATGGAATCATATCTACCACTCATACGCTATCTAAATATGAAAAAAAATTGAAGGTCACGGTTCATTCCAAAGAGCTATAATGAATTTGTATAGGCATGTTTTTGCCCATATATGCTATGTATTAAAAGAGCTGGCGCGCACTGACATTTATCTTGAATTGACGCTCATCTTGTTATTAATGGTCATAAAGAGATAAACATGGTATCAAATTCCTTGAAAAAATATAATAAATATCATGAAGAAAAAAAAATGGCGATTTTATGTTTTGTAATGGTGTTACGCGCGAAAACGCGCGCGCATGCGCTTACGCGCGATTTTTTATAAAATGCTTTAAATGACCTGAAACGTATGCAAAACAAATTTGAGACGATTTTGAGCATTTAAAAATTTTGCGCGCGCACTGACGCGCGGACGTACGCGGATGCGCGCGTTTTTTGACCTGAAATTGACCGGACACATATTGACCTTGATCGTGATAAATATGAATGAGAAATGAATTACCGTTATGAAAATATGATCATGAGTAAATTTTCAGAAAATTTCACAAAATGGCGCCTAGATGACGTCATCAATCAAGGTCAAGGTTGAAAACTTTGCTGTGCCTTGTTCATATGCCTATACATATGTGTACCAAATTTCAAGGTATTTGATTGAACCATTTTCATGTTATCTTGTCCACAAAAAAGTGGGTCGAAATAAGAAAAATAAAGAATAACTAGACATATAATACTTGTTTGGAACAAGTATAGGTGGGCTGGTCAACTTAAATTTGAGACAAAATAGAGCAAAAATAAGCGAGATACTGCTTAAATATTCTTGAAAAACAATATCATGTAGTTTCATGACGTGAACGAAATTCACCTTCTATAGGGATAACGCAAATTATGAAGGCCTTTTGACATGAGGCCTTTAATCGAGATTTTCACTATGATGACGTCATCAAAATGAAAAATGGTTTCTATTGAGCTGATAGAGAATTGTCTTAGCTACAACATATCGAAATTTTGAAGAAAATCGATCAATATTTACAGAGATACAATCAATTTTCCATAAATATGCTGACGTCATAATATGCAAATTCGTATTTTGAGTTCCAAGGCCATTATGATGATGTCACGATACACCTAATGGCCAAATGAGACATGGAATCATATCTCCCACTCATACTCTATCTAAATATGAAAAAAAATTGAAGGTCACGGTTCATTCCAAAGAGCTATAATGAATTTGTATAGGCATGTTTTTGCCCATATATGCTATGTATTAAAAGAGCTGGCGCGCACTGACATTTATCTTGAATTGACGCTCATCTTGTTATTAATGGTCATAAAGAGATAAACATGGTATCAAATTCCTTGAAAAAATATAATAAATATCATGAAGAAAAAAAAATGGCGATTTTATGTTTTGTAATGGTGTTACGCGCGAAAACGCGCGCGCATGCGCTTACGCGCGATTTTTTATAAAATGCTTTAAATGACCTGAAACGTATGCAAAACAAATTTGAGACGATTTTGAGCATTTAAAAATTTTGCGCGCGCACTGACGCGCGGACGTACGCGGATGCGCGCGTTTTTTGACCTGAAATTGACCGGACACATATTGACCTTGATCGTGATAAATATGAATGAGAAATGAATTACCGTTATGAAAATATGATCATGAGTAAATTTTCAGAAAATTTCACAAAATGGCGCCTAGATGACGTCATCAATCAAGGTCAAGGTTGAAAACTTTGCTGTGCCTTGTTCATATGCCTATACATATGTGTACCAAATTTCAAGGTATTTGATTGAACCATTTTCATGTTATCTTGTCCACAAAAAAGTGGGTCGAAATAAGAAAAATAAAGAATAACTAGACATATAATACTTGTTTGGAACAAGTATAGGTGGGCTGGTCAACTTAAATTTGAGACAAAATAGAGCAAAAATAAGCGAGATACTGCTTAAATATTCTTGAAAAACAATATCATGTAGTTTCATGACGTGAACGAAATTCACCTTCTATAGGGATAACGCAAATTATGAAGGCCTTTTGACATGAGGCCTTTAATCGAGATTTTCACTATGATGACGTCATCAAAATGAAAAATGGTTTCTATTGAGCTGATAGAGAATTGTCTTAGCTACAACATATCGAAATTTTGAAGAAAATCGATCAATATTTACAGAGATACAATCAATTTTCCATAAATATGCTGACGTCATAATATGCAAATTCGTATTTTGAGTTCCAAGGCCATTATGATGATGTCACGATACACCTAATGGCCAAATGAGACATGGAATCATATCTCCCACTCATACTCTATCTAAATATGAAAAAAAATTGAAGGTCACGGTTCATTCCAAAGAGCTATAATGAATTTGTATAGGCATGTTTTTGCCCATATATGCTATGTATTAAAAGAGCTGGCGCGCACTGACATTTATCTTGAATTGACGCTCATCTTGTTATTAATGGTCATAAAGAGATAAACATGGTATCAAATTCCTTGAAAAAATATAATAAATATCATGAAGAAAAAAAAATGGCGATTTTATGTTTTGTAATGGTGTTACGCGCGAAAACGCGCGCGCATGCGCTTACGCGCGATTTTTTATAAAATGCTTTAAATGACCTGAAACGTATGCAAAACAAATTTGAGACGATTTTGAGCATTTAAAAATTTTGCGCGCGCACTGACGCGCGGACGTACGCGGATGCGCGCGTTTTTTGACCTGAAATTGACCGGACACATATTGACCTTGATCGTGATAAATATGAATGAGAAATGAATTACCGTTATGAAAATATGATCATGAGTAAATTTTCAGAAAATTTCACAAAATGGCGCCTAGATGACGTCATCAATCAAGGTCAAGGTTGAAAACTTTGCTGTGCCTTGTTCATATGCCTATACATATGTGTACCAAATTTCAAGGTATTTGATTGAACCATTTTCATGTTATCTTGTCCACAAAAAAGTGGGTCGAAATAAGAAAAATAAAGAATAACTAGACATATAATACTTGTTTGGAACAAGTATAGGTGGGCTGGTCAACTTAAATTTGAGACAAAATAGAGCAAAAATAAGCGAGATACTGCTTAAATATTCTTGAAAAACAATATCATGTAGTTTCATGACGTGAACGAAATTCACCTTCTATAGGGATAACGCAAATTATGAAGGCCTTTTGACATGAGGCCTTTAATCGAGATTTTCACTATGATGACGTCATCAAAATGAAAAATGGTTTCTATTGAGCTGATAGAGAATTGTCTTAGCTACAACATATCGAAATTTTGAAGAAAATCGATCAATATTTACAGAGATACAATCAATTTTCCATAAATATGCTGACGTCATAATATGCAAATTCGTATTTTGAGTTCCAAGGCCATTATGATGATGTCACGATACACCTAATGGCCAAATGAGACATGGAATCATATCTCCCACTCATACTCTATCTAAATATGAAAAAAAATTGAAGGTCACGGTTCATTCCAAAGAGCTATAATGAATTTGTATAGGCATGTTTTTGCCCATATATGCTATGTATTAAAAGAGCTGGCGCGCACTGACATTTATCTTGAATTGACGCTCATCTTGTTATTAATGGTCATAAAGAGATAAACATGGTATCAAATTCCTTGAAAAAATATAATAAATATCATGAAGAAAAAAAAATGGCGATTTTATGTTTTGTAATGGTGTTACGCGCGAAAACGCGCGCGCATGCGCTTACGCGCGATTTTTTATAAAATGCTTTAAATGACCTGAAACGTATGCAAAACAAATTTGAGACGATTTTGAGCATTTAAAAATTTTGCGCGCGCACTGACGCGCGGACGTACGCGGATGCGCGCGTTTTTTGACCTGAAATTGACCGGACACATATTGACCTTGATCGTGATAAATATGAATGAGAAATGAATTACCGTTATGAAAATATGATCATGAGTAAATTTTCAGAAAATTTCACAAAATGGCGCCTAGATGACGTCATCAATCAAGGTCAAGGTTGAAAACTTTGCTGTGCCTTGTTCATATGCCTATACATATGTGTACCAAATTTCAAGGTATTTGATTGAACCATTTTCATGTTATCTTGTCCACAAAAAAGTGGGTCGAAATAAGAAAAATAAAGAATAACTAGACATATAATACTTGTTTGGAACAAGTATAGGTGGGCTGGTCAACTTAAATTTGAGACAAAATAGAGCAAAAACTAGACATATAATACTTGTTTGGAACAAGTATAGGTGGGCTGGTCAACTTAAATTTGAGACAAAATAGAGCAAAAATAAGCGAGATACTGCTTAAATATTCTTGAAAAACAATATCATGTAGTTTCATGACGTGAACGAAATTCACCTTCTATAGGGATAACGCAAATTATGAAGGCCTTTTGACATGAGGCCTTTAATCGAGATTTTTAGTATGATGACGTCATCAAAATGAAAAATAGTTAATACTAAGCTGATAGAGAATTGTCTTAGCTACAACATATCGAAATTTTAAAGAAAATCGATCAATATTTACAGAGATACAATCAATTTTCCATAAATATGCTGACGTCATAATATGCAAATTCGTATTTTGAGTTCCAAGGCCATTATGATGATGTCACGATACACCTAATGGCCAAATGAGACATGGAATCATATCTCCCACTCATACTCTATCTAAATATGAAAAAAAATTGAAGGTCACGGTTCATTCCAAAGAGCTATAATGAATTTTGTATAGGCATGTTTTTGCCCATATATGCTATGTATTAAAAGAGCTCGCGCGCACTGACATTTATCTTGAATTGACGCTCATCTTGTTATTAATGGTCATAAAGAGATAAACATGGTATCAAATTCCTTGAAAAAATATAATAAATATCATGAAGAAAAAAAAATGGCGATTTTATGTTTTGTAATGGTGTTACGCGCGAAAACGCGCGCGCATGTGCTTACGCGCGATTTTTTATAAAATGCTTAAAATGACCTGAAACGTATGCAAAAAAAATTTAAGACGATTTCGAGCATTTAAAATTTTTGCGCGCGTAATGACGCGCGGACGTACGCGCACGCGCGCGTTTTTTGACCTGAATTTGACCGGACTGATATTGACCTTGATCATGATAAATATGAATGAGATATTACTTTTGGTTATGAAGATATGATCATAAGTTGATTTTCAAAATTTTTCACAAAGTGGCGCCTAGATGACGTCATCAGTCAAGGTCAAGGTTGAAAACATAGCCGTGTTTTCTCCATATGCCTATACATATGTGTGCAAAATTTCAAGGTATTTGAATAAACCATTTTCAAGTTATCTTGCCTACAAAAAAGTGGGTCGAAATAAGAAAAATAAATAATAATAATAATAATAATAAAGGCAATTTTAACAAAATTATAAGGTGGTCTGTATTAGATACAGCCCACCTAATAAGCGAGATACTGCTTAAATATTCTTGAAAAACAATATCATGTAGTTTCATGACGTGAACGAAATTCACCTTCTATAGGGATAACGCAAATTATGAAGGCCTTTTGACATGAGGCCTTTAATCGAGATTTTCACTATGATGACGTCATCAAAATGAAAAATGGTTTCTATTGAGCTGATAGAGAATTGTCTTAGCTACAACATATCGAAATTTTGAAGAAAATCGATCAATATTTACAGAGATACAATCAATTTTCCATAAATATGCTGACGTCATAATATGCAAATTCGTATTTTGAGTTCCAAGGCCATTATGATGATGTCACGATACACCTAATGGCCAAATGAGACATGGAATCATATCTACCACTCATACGCTATCTAAATATGAAAAAAAATTGAAGGTCACGGTTCATTCCAAAGAGCTATAATGAATTTGTATAGGCATGTTTTTGCCCATATATGCTATGTATTAAAAGAGCTGGCGCGCACTGACATTTATCTTGAATTGACGCTCATCTTGTTATTAATGGTCATAAAGAGATAAACATGGTATCAAATTCCTTGAAAAAATATAATAAATATCATGAAGAAAAAAAAATGGCGATTTTATGTTTTGTAATGGTGTTACGCGCGAAAACGCGCGCGCATGCGCTTACGCGCGATTTTTTATAAAATGCTTTAAATGACCTGAAACGTATGCAAAACAAATTTGAGACGATTTTGAGCATTTAAAAATTTTGCGCGCGCACTGACGCGCGGACGTACGCGGACGCGCGCGTTTTTTGACCTGAAATTGACCGGACACATATTGACCTTGATCGTGATAAATATGAATGAGAAATGAATTACCGTTATGAAAATATGATCATGAGTAAATTTTCAGAAAATTTCACAAAATGGCGCCTAGATGACGTCATCAATCAAGGTCAAGGTTGAAAACTTTGCTGTGCCTTGTTCATATGCCTATACATATGTGTGCCAAATTTTAAGATATTTGATTGAGCCATTTTCAAATTATCTTGTCCACAAAAAAGTGGGTCGAAATAAGAAAAACTAGACATGTAATACTTGTTTGGAACAAGTATAGGTGGGCTGGTCAACTTAAATTTGAGACAAAATAGAGCAAAAATAAGCGAGATACTGCTTAAAAATTCTTAAAAAACAATATCATGTAGTTTCATAACGTGAACGAAATTCACCTTCTATAGGGATAAGGCAAATTATGAAGGCCTTTTGACATGAGGCCTTTAATCGAGATTTTCACTATGATGACGTCATCAAAATGAAAAATGGTGTTGACTGAGCTTGTAGAGAATTGTCTTAGCTACATCATATTGAAATTTGGAAGAAAATCGATCAATATTTACAGAGATACAATCAATGTTACATAAATATGCTGACGTCATTATATGCAAATTCGTATTTTGAGTTCCAAGGCCATTATGATGATGTCACGATATACTTAATGGCCAAATGAGACATGGAATCATATTTCCGACTCATACTCTATCTAAATATGAAAAAACATTGAAGGTCACGGTTCATTCCAAAGAGCTATAATGGATTTTGTATAGGCATGTTTTTGCCCATATATGCTATGTAATAAAAGAGCTCGCGCGCACGGACATTTATCTTGACTTGACGCTCATCTTGTTATTAATGGTCATAAAGAGATAAACATGGTATCAAATTCCTCGAAAAAATTTGAGAAATATCATGAAATAAAAAAAAATGGCGATTCTATGTTGTGTAATGGTGTTACGCGCGAAAACGCGCGTGCATGCTCGTACGCGCGATTTTTTTATAAAATGCTTAAAATGACCTGAAACATATGCAAAATAAATTTGAGACGATTTTGAGCATTTAATTTTTTTGCGCGCGCACTGACGCGCGGACGTACGCGCACGCGCGCGTTTTTTGACCTGAAATTGATTGGACTGATATTGACCTTGATCGTGATAAATATGAATTAGAAATGGTTTTTGGTTATGGAGATATGATCATGAGATGATTTTCAGAAAATTTAACAAAATGGCGCCTAGATGACGTCATCAGTCAAGGTCAAGGTCGAAAAATTTGCTGTGTTTTGTGAATATGCCTATACATATGTGTACCAATTTTTAAGATATTTGATTGAGCCATTTTCAAATTATCTTGAACACAAAATAGTGGGTCGAAATAAGAAAAATAAATAATAAATAAATAATAATAATAAAGGCAATTTTAACAAAATTATGAGGTGGTCTGTATTAGATACAGCCCACCTAATAAACTAGACATATAATACTTGTTTGGAACAAGTATAGGTGGGCTGGTCAACTTAAATTTGAGACAAAATAGAGCAAAAATAAGCGACATACTGCTTAAATATTCTTGAAAAACAATATCATGTAGTTTCATGACGTGAACGAAATTCACCTTCTATAGGGATAACGCAAATTATGAAGGCCTTTTGACATGAGGCCTTTAATCGAGATTTTCACTATGATGACGTCATCAAAATGAAAAATAGTTTTTAATGAGCTGATAGAGAATTGTCTTAGCTACAACATATCGAAATTTTGAAGAAAATCGATCAATATTTACAGAGATACAATCAATTTTCCATAAATATGCTGACGTCATAATATGCAAATTCGTATTTTGAGTTCCAATGCCATTATGATGACGTCATGAGTTAATTGAGTGTCAAATGAGACATGAAACAATATTTCCGAATCATACTCTTTTAAAATATGAAAACAAATTGGGGTCACCTTGCATCCTAAAGAGCTACAATGGATTTTGTATGGGCATGTTTTTGCCCATATATGCTATGTATTACAAGAGCTCGCGCGCACGGAAATTTATGTTAAACGGTCGATCATTCCGTTATTAATAGTCATAAAGAGACAAACATGGTATCAATTTGTTTGTAAAAATATGTGGAATATTATGAAAGAAAAAAATGGCGATTCTATGTTGTGTAATTGTTTTACGCGCGAAAACGCGCGCGCATGCGCGTGTGTGCGATTTTTTATAAAATGCTTAGAATGGCCTAAAACGTGTGCAAAATGATTTTAAGACGATTTTGAGCATTTTCAAATTTTGCGCGCGCATTGACGCGCGGACGTACGAGCACGCGCGCGTTCTTCGACCTGAAATTGACCGGACGGATATTGACCTTGATCATGATAAATATGAATGAGAAATAGCTATCGGTTATGAAGATATGATCATGAGCTGATTTTCGTAAAATTTTACAAAATGGCGCCTAGATGACGTCATCAGTGAAAGTCAATGTTGAAAACGTTATTGTGCTTTGTACATATGCCTATACATATGTGTGCCAAATTTGAAGGCATTTGATTGAGCCATTTTCATGTTATTTTGTCCACAAAAAAGTGGTTAGAAATAAGTAAAATAAACTAGACATATAATACTTGTTTGGAACAAGTATAGGTGGGCTGGTCAAACTGAACTTTGAGACAAAATAGAGCAAAAATAAGCGAGATACTGCTAAAAAAACAATGTCATGTAGATTAAAGATGTGAACGAAATTCACCTTCCATAGGCATAACACGCAACTTAAGAAATTTCTGATACGTGCCATTTAATCGTAATTTTCACTATGATGACGTGATCAAAATGAAAAATGATGATTACTAAGCTTGTAGAGAATTGTCTTAGCTACATCATATTGAAATTTGGAAGAAAATCGATCAATATTTACAGAGATACAATCAATGTTACATAAATATGCTGACGTCATTATATGCAAATTCGTATTTTGAGTTCCAAGGCCATTATGATGATGTCACGATATACTTAATGGCCAAATTAGACATGGAATCATATTTCCGACTCATACTCTATCTAAATATGAAAAAACATTGAAGGTCACGGTTCATTCCAAAGAGCTATAATGGATTTTGTATAGGCATGTTTTTGCCCATATATGCTATGTAATAAAAGAGCTCGCGCGCACGGACATTTATCTTGACTTGACGCTCATCTTGTTATTAATGGTCATAAAGAGATAAACATGGTATCAAATTCCTCGAAAAAATTTGAGAAATATCATGAAATAAAAAAAAATGGCGATTCTATGTTGTGTAATGGTGTTACGCGCGAAAACGCGCGTGCATGCTCGTACGCGCGATTTTTTATAAAATGCTTAAAATGACCTGAAACATATGCAAAATAAATTTGAGACGATTTTGAGCATTTAATTTTTTTGCGCGCGCACTGACGCGCGGACGTACGCGCACGCGCGCGTTTTTTGACCTGAAATTGATTGGACTGATATTGACCTTGATCGTGATAAATATGAATTAGAAATGGTTTTTGGTTATGGAGATATGATCATGAGATGATTTTCAGAAAATTTAACAAAATGGCGCCTAGATGACGTCATCAGTCAAGGTCAAGGTCGAAAAATTTGCTGTGTTTTGTGAATATGCCTATACATATGTGTACCAATTTTTAAGATATTTGATTGAGCCATTTTCAAATTATCTTGAACACAAAATAGTGGGTCGAAATAAGAAAAATAAATAATAAATAAATAATAATAATAAAGGCAATTTTAACAAAATTATGAGGTGGTCTGTATTAGATACAGCCCACCTAATAATAAATAAATAAATAAATAAATAAAGGCAATTCTAACGAAATTATAAGGTGGTCTGTACGTTATACAGCCCACCTGATAATAAAGAAATAATAATAAAGGCAATTTTAACAAAATTATAAGGTGGTCTGTATTAGATACAGCCCACCTAATAATAAAGGCAATTTTTACAAAATTATAAGGTGGTCTGTATTAGATACAGCCCACCTAATAATAAAGAATAATAAAGGCAATTTTAACAAAATTATAAGGTGGTCTGTATTAGATACAGCCCACCTAAATATTTTACAGGCAAACACACACATAGAGAGTCGAATGTACTTATCCTAAATAACCACACAATTCGATGAATTGTTCATTAAATAACTACGAAAAAACTTTATCCGATTTGTTCATTTTCGTTTTAATTCTAAAGTTCTATCACCAACATACGATAATGAGTTCAGACACAATGTCAATTTTACTTTAGATAAATGAAACTGATGTCTTTGACGAGTTGCATATAAATGGATATTTGATTTTAGAATAAGAATTACCCAATTTTTATGAAAGCAATTTGGAATTGACGGAAAACATAAACATCAGTGTATAAGAGGAACTGACTCATGTATTTGTTAAATGTTGGGTGACTGGAAAATTGGAGTACTTGGCGAATAGATATTGGATTTAATTATAATTCTAACTGATTTTTTTCTGAAGTATATGCAATTGTTTAATATTAGATTTGCTAGTATTTCCTCAAACATCACTGCAATAATCTAAATGTGGAAGAGTAAGAGTATTACATATCAATTTCAGTACGTCACTGGGCATATGAGCTTTAATTCACATAGTACACCCACACTTCTTGCTACAGATTTTGAATATAACAGCAATATGAACATTCCAGTCAATATCATTCATTGATTGTTACACCTAGGAATGTGAAATTATCTACTTCACATACCATAATATAATCAAAAATATTTACGTAAATTCGAGCGAACCCTTCTCTTCCTTGTTCTAAAAATGACATCCTTTTCTTGGGGGGGGGGGATTTAGCGAAAACTTATTTACCTCAAATCATAAAGAAACATTGCAAATGTCATTGATTACCGAGGAGACGAGGGTTTGTAGATTCGTATGGCTAATAGCAGCTACGGTATCATCGGCAAACAAAGACAAGTTAAAAGAGATCAGAAGAATTTACAATGTCATTTATATAAAGGAAGAGTAATAGATATACACGAATATGCACATTACACTTTCATAACTTTTCTTTTTTTTTCTTAGTCAGAGGGGACGGAGATATAAGTACTGTGTATTGGACTATATAAACAAATTATAATGGCACATTATTTCATTCTTAATAGGCCTGAATATTTTTTCAAATCAATGTGCCGGAGAAAACACAGGAAGGGTGCTTAATATTGAACTGGCAAAGATACTTTGGAGATCCTGGTACATCAGAGTAGCTCCAAAACTGTCACATATAAGTATGAATGTGGTATATAATATTTGTCATTGTATTTTGGTTAGATAACGGAGCGTGCATGATACTCGCCGTAACAATTCCGAGAACGTAATAAGAACGCTGTGGGCGCGTAATCAATCGTTGAGGAGACGAGTATGACAAGGTAGAAGTATAGGGATGGTCTCTGGAAGTTTGGAGATAGAGTAAGATACACTGGACACCGTGAGAACTCTTCATAGAATGATACACGGTAACAATAGCTTTAAAATAGCCATTGCACGTTGACGATAATCCTCAGAACATGATCTTTATGATGGCAATACTTTCAAGAAATCAACTCAAAGGCAATTTCTATAACCCCGATTTTCATGATTGTATCCAATAGAATTCTTGCTTGACTAACTTAAAAAGCCACTGTAATGCTTTCAATAGGTGATGCAAAATGCTACTGAAATTGCGTAGGGTTGATTTGTTTTCGAAAGTCTTTGCGATCGCGTTAGAGGTTAAAGGAAATATAATATAATGCCGTAAATGTATTTGTATCTTTACCTTCACATGTTGGAAAATAATGTGTTGCCCAATATCCATACGTCGCATCCGAAACGCACGCTCCAATTACCGTTATCCCAAATAGATATCCACTACAGGTGACGTTAACATATGACCCTTCATCATAGCATTCCCGGTCCGGGGAGAAGCTCGGTGTCCCATCACCGGAGATAAGAGGTGATGAGCAGAGGGGACCTATTAATGGTGAAATAAAACAATGAATAGGTACACAAATAATATAAATGAAAGTTTCAAAGTCAGAAAAGGAGTTTTAGTGTTGAGTCTAAAAACAATAATAATGACAATAATGCTGTAATGATAATGATAATGATTTTGATGATTTGATAATAGCATAATAATAATCATGACAAGAACAATAATAATAGCAATAGTAATGATAATAATAATGACAAGAACAATAATAATAGCAATAATGATAATGATAATAAGAATGATAATAATAATAATTATACTAATAATAATAATAATAATAATAACACTTAATAATAATATAAGTTTTCCCGGCCAATTTCGCATCTATCTCAGTCCAATTGATAACAAGTTCATTCTCTTTAGCGCAATACCATTGTCGGCCGAGGGTGTTATTCAAAAACCACTTCAGTCATTCAATTTAGATTATTGTGGATGGGATTTTGCAGTTTTATCATTCAATTCATTCCATTTAGCGCGTGTGCCAAGTTCATTTAAATTTGTCGGCAATTTATGAAAGGTAAACTAGGGCATTCAAATTCGCAGTTAATTTTATAACATATTCATTCGAATTAACAGGGATATTTTTATGTAGACTCACATCTT
The DNA here is from genome assembly GCA_035222895.1 of Strongylocentrotus droebachiensis. Classification (NCBI taxonomy): domain Eukaryota; kingdom Metazoa; phylum Echinodermata; class Echinoidea; order Camarodonta; family Strongylocentrotidae; genus Strongylocentrotus; species Strongylocentrotus droebachiensis. The sequence goes on along the minus strand of JAVYIG010006979.1, from coordinate 23,850 downwards.
TGCTGAGTTCACTTTTCATAGCTTCATTAGAAGATCATGATGATGCCCCCCCCAAAAAAAAAAAAAAAAAAAAAATATATATATATATACACACACACTGTCGCTCATATAGTTGGAATATTTTTTTTTAAAACCCAATTTATGGAATTATTTAAAAAATGATTTATTCCTAATAGATTTAGATAATAGTATACATTCTCAGATTTTATTGAATAATAATTTGCCAGTGTTTTTCTTGCGTGACTGCTAAAGCATGGGTATGCTACTATGCTTATCAACTAGGGGACCTACGCCCTTAAGTCATAAATTACAGTAATGAGGATTAATGCCCCACAAAAGGGCACTAATATGGCACATTATGTTGGCAGAGTTGTGCGCAATATAAATGTAGAATTATTATTATTATTCTTATAAATAGACCTTGGTTAGAATAGAAGTCGTCCAATGCTTCGCTGTGTAACTACATCCCATGTAGCTGTAGATCTTGTAGGACTAGGATTCTGTAATTCACTAAATGTTATATTTTTAAAGGCTAACCAGCAAACTGAAGTCGAAAACAAGAAACCCAGTGGTTTGATTGTTCTCGTCTGGTGGTTGAAAGAGCATGTTCCATGAAGTACGCGTAGAGTCTAGCTACAGTCTGCACCCAAAGTGATTGCTGAATGGGAACCATTACATGGTTTAACACACTTAGCACTGACACGAAGCTATGGCCCTATGGGCTATGTGAAAGCGAAGTCAGATCTTTGTAGGCCTATAGTGGTGATTATGAGGAAAGGTTGCGTTGAAAACATGAAGATGAAATGTCCAACTGAATAAATCTCGTATCAGGCCCAAGCAAGAGTTGCTATGGACATCACTGAAGTAGTAAACTGAAATTGGGCACTGCTTAGTTGAAAAGTAATAAAAAGTAGTCAATTATGACCAAAAGCAGAAAATATTAGGACTCTCCATTATGGGCGAGAGATGGACTGTCTGCTCGAAACCGTGCACTAAAACGCACTGTATCTATAAAAAAAACGTGGTAATTAGTGCTTACATTCTATACACTCTTAATGTCAGCGAGTAAATTGTGCCGAGTAAAACAAGTTGAGTAACAAAATGAGCAATTCAGTACTCAAGCTGGAGTAAGACCATAATTTTAGTGGTACTCGTCACCCGAGTAATTTGTTACCTTCGATAAAGAGTAAATCAATGACTCAACATTGAGTAAGAACTTCGTTTGTGTCAAATTTGAGTAAACTACGGTTGTGTATTAGCTGTCTCGTGCATGCATGTGCGCGTGCAGAGAGATCACTATGAATACGACTGACAAAGAAAGCGGACAAAATATACAGTTCCCCAGGTAGACAAAGGAACATCCCTTCACTGCTATTATGTAAAAATGTGTAGAACAGGTGTCACATGCATATTTACCTTTCTACCTAATAGCAGTGAAGGGATGTTCCTTTGTCTACCTGAGGAACTGTATATTTTGTCCGCCTTCTTTTTCTTCTGTCATGTTCATAGTGGATGCAAAAGAACTGAGATAGGTGTGACACATTGGGAAGAAATTCTGAGCTCATGGATCGAGCTTGGAACAGCTCCAACCGACATTTCTAGGTAAGAAATCCTCATGATAATATTAAAAGAGCTACCGTGTGATATTTAGTCAAGTTTCAAGGACACTGTGTTGATCAACATTGTGAAATTATTGTTGTCACTGTCGATGTCATTAATTTGATTGTGAACTTGGGCAATTCTCTAAGGGCGAGCGTGCATGCATTAATTTAGTGACCGGTAATAGCTAGCCTACTTTATTGTATTTGTATTAAACACGTATTGGCCTGGGGTAGGTCTATTGATGCAGATGGTTGTAGGACAATTACCCCATTGGCAATCGGCCAATTACCAGCGGGACAATTACGCCCCCCCCCCAGAAAATAACCCCCTGAAGACAACCACCCCAGAGGACAATTACCCCCTAGGACTCGGAGTAGGACAACATCCCCCCGATTTTATCAAAACCAATTAGTTGTAATCATCCTATCGAAACTTAATGCACATAAGTTAACCTCTACCTTGTTAATTCCTATCATGTTAACTACATATCGAAATGTTATCATTTTAGGAAGGAACTGGCTTGGACTTTCTTTCTGGCCTCCTTCAGAGGAAGGAGCCAACTGCTTTTGATGGTACTTTGAGGGACACCAATGGAGCCAGGACAATGTTACGTAGTCATCGAGAGAAGCGCCTATTCATGCTCTTCATTGAAAGCAGCAGTTGACTACTGCTACAAGATGTTTCAAATACTGCAGCTGGATTACCCTGCCCAGGCAGCTGTCATATGGGACTTCTTTGTCGTCTCATTTATGGAATTCGTACCAAGGATTTTATTAAACCATGGACCCTAGTACAGATGGACTAATAATGAGAGTCTTTCTTTGATCACATCATTCCTACCGCCACCTGATAATATGTATGTTGATGAGGACATTTATTTGACGCGACAATGTTTATTATGTAATCACGCATCATCACAGACAAAAGAACTTTTACATTTCTTCAGATTCTTTTCGCTAGGCCAGGGCCCAGAGTGTAGTTTCAGGATAAGTATCGTGATTTAAGACCAGTTGGAGGAGCAGTGAACCCCAAATTATGACAATTTGTGCGATATTAGATTATTAAAGAAGAGGACACTGCATGGTGGACATACATCTGGACTTGCAAAACTTTGAAAAATACTTATTCTTTACTGTCATATTACCTTCTTTTCCTTGGAAATGGATAGGATATGTTTTAAAATGAAGTTTAAAATCACTGTGTTACAGCCAAATTTACAGGTTTCTCGTGTAAACTAACATAACTTTTATTCCTAGCTCATTTTTCCTGATTGAGGTGTCATACTAATGGGCATAAAATGAACTTCATATAAATGTGATTTTATCTTTGAAATTCAGATACCGTCCGCCTTATGACTTTTTGGTATCCTTTCTTCAAATTTATTTTGATCACTCATGCGTGAAACATGCATCATGCTAGTTGCATTAAATAAAAGAGGAGGATCTAAGCTTTACAAATATGTGTTATTTATTAATTGTGATTAACTTATGATAAAATATCGATAATTCTAGGTTTCGTTTTTTCTGGGACGCACTGTAAAAATATAAATCGGGAGATTCCTATACTGAATTTAACTTTTTTTTTTACTTGATTTTCATTGAAGGCGTTAATCCTTGTCAATATGTGTCAAATATTTAACTTACAGAATTGATGCCAAAAACTTGAAAGCTCATTACGATGATTCGATGTAAAGTAACATAGTTTTAAAATTGAAATTGTTAAACTACATACTCTTTAATATCATGATTGAGGAGAAAACTCTGAGTTTTCACTGTGATTCAAACTGATTTTGGAAATTAAATTCCACAAACTATGTTTTATACTGATATTTAACATCAGATTCAGAAATGATGCCAAAAACTTGAATGATGATGCGATGTAAAGTAACATTGTTAAACTACATACTTGTTAATATCATGTATGATGAGAGAACTCTGAGTTTTCACTGTGGTTCAAACTGATTTTGGAAATTAAAGTCCACAAATTATGTTACTGGTATTTAACACATAGAATTGATGCCAAAAACTTGAATGATGTGGCGATATAGTAACTTTTTTTTTTAATTGAAATTTTAAACTACATACTTTTGGTATGGTATGGTATTTTTATTGAATCATGCATCGCAGTTACATATTACTGAATTGCACATTGATATAAGTTGCATTCCAAAAACGAGAGTACAATTTAGAACAGTATCGTTTACATAATTATAAGTACACGTATTATGTCACATGTTTATCCTAAATTTTGTATATACCAAATGTAAAACAAAAGCAAAAATACGAAGGAAAAGGGGAATATCTACCTCAACAAATTATGAATTTAAAGTGAGGAAGAGAGAAAGAAAAGATGTAGACAAAAGAGGTTTTTAATATCATGTATGTTTACACTGTGATTCAAACTGATTTGGGAAATTAAAGTCCACAAATTTTGTTACTGAATTTAAAATGTCGTTGACTTTATGTTATTTGCATAGTATGTGTGAGTGAGGAACTTCAAATCAATGAATGCTAAATTTAGAAATCAGGCAAAATTATGGTTTGTATTTTCTATTGACAAATAATGGTTACTTAACAGCTGTTACAAAAAGAACAATATTAATCAGCGGTTTACTTAAACCCTTAGTCAAAAACTTAAAACCCTAGTTGAATCCACCTTTGTTTTAATCAGTATTGAGTAAAAACATGTACTTAACTTAGTACATGTTTTTACTCAATATTTATTGAGCAACTAAGCGTTACCCAGATAACATCATACTCAATATTTGAGTCAAAACATGTACTCGTTAATTGAGTAAAATTTGGCTCAACTCATGAGCAGTTTATTACTCGACATGAGTTGATTACGTTTCTACCCAGTACTGAGTAAAAAAAGGGAACCGCTCAACAAAGGAGTACATATTGAGTATAGGTTGACTCATTCAAACTGAGTAGAGATTTAGTCTTTTATTGAGTTATATTTTTACTCAACAGATGAGTAGATTTGTTACTCAACACATGCTGAGTAAAGTTTACTCAAAAGTCGGGTGATTCCCTTTTGACTACTCAACAGAGTAACATTTTTACTCAAATTGAGCAGTTTTTTTTTAGAGTGTAGGCACCAGGGGTGTCGATTTGTATCCGTGGTTGGGGGGGGGGACGATAGGTGCCAAAATATTTTAGGCAATGGATCAAAGCAAACTTGTTCAAGTCACCCTCAATAAAGATAACATTTCAGAGAATATAAGAGTGGTAATAAAATTAATAACATGCTAAATGTTAGTCCTGACTCTTGCCTGCAGTGTAGGCCTACCAGACTGATATCATCTATTTTTAAACAAAATTTAGACATTACCCCCTCAAAAAATCCAATGGTGAGGGATATCAGCTTGTAAAAGTATTATGTTACCAGAGGGCAAATGCATTAATAAGCAACCAGGAAAGGTTCAGGTAGACAGAAAATTCTTTATTTTCTGGTGATAGAAACAAACATTTTATGAATATTGATGTCTCCAAACAACATTCACCGTGAAAAAACCCATTCCAATATTCTGTGTAAGGAAATCTAAAAAAAATAGTTCTCATTAGTAAATGAAAAACATATTGATTTTGGTTCTACATTAACTCTCTTCCCTCTTTAATTAAACCAACTGAATCCTCTCTGCGGGAAACTCAATTCAATGAAACAGAATATCACTGATGCAAAATTTGGTTCATAAAATGACAGAAAATTTCCACTCCTGATTCATACAAACTGTCTGTTTCTTAAAAACACAATATAAAACTTACGTTCCAACTACCAAACAACAAACTTCCATTATCTCCTTCTTCACCCAGATATACTTATCATACCAGATACGCTCTAAAATATAAGCATAATATTTCCCTAAGGCCCTGACCAGAGCACTATGTTTTTCTTTAAAAACTATAACCAGTCTTAGAAGGTGCATTATTATTGGAAGGGTCTTAAAAACACCTTAAATATCTTATGCATGTTACGTTTGAATGCAATACATAGGCCTACATCAGCTTTTCAATAAAACAAAAATAAGTTGTGACATAATAATCTTTCTCCAAAATATCGAACTGGAGTATTCTGTTGTATTGCTTGTTTATGTACATACAAAGAGCTTATTTTCAAGAGGCACTAGATCCATGTGTGTAACTTAAGAAAGAACTCTTTGTTTACCCGATTTTGTTCAGGTGTCTATGGAAAATTATTATTAAACGATGCATGTGTTCATAATTTCTCTCGTAATTTAGGTTAATAATGTTGTTCAAGAAAAATAGAGGAAAATGTATATCATTATCTCCATTTGCTATCAACATATTTTGCTCCTTTCAGAAAATAGCTCTTCAAATGTTTTACATGTAGAGATATAAATAAACAAAGAAATGGATGAAATCAATCAAAACAAAATAGATACTGAGTATGATCAGGGAACAAACTGAAAGTTTCGTCTCCTACATGCTACCATTTGGACAAACCCGTTTTTCTCTTCAATGATACAATATTTTATTATTTTACTTGCATTATGAAAACAAATGCATCATCAACCCCACATAGCTTTAAAAATCACTTCAGATTGAACTGGCCAAATGTCATGTGATGTTCTTGCTCAGATGCTTTCCTTTACCTTTAAGAGTTCTTTATATTGAGGAATTGGTTGATATTTTTTTCTTGGCAATAATGCTCAAATTAAAAGAGTTAAACAATTACACGACTGTAACTTTTAGCGCGTTTTGAAAAATGTTTTAGGACATATCAGGAAATAAAATGAGTGAAAAAACAAACAAATAATAATACAATGACGTGAATTTTAAAAAGGGTGAACGGAAACAACAGAACAACTAGTGAACTATCTTATACGTCATACTAATGTCCGAAAATCATCGCCCATTCACATCAGTTCCCTGAAGGAAATGCTGGAATCAACATGTCCCTCTCTCTCTTGTCTTTCTTCCTTTTCTCTTCCCCTTCCTTTTTTCTTCTGCCCGTTTCTCCCCCTTTTCCCTTTTTCCCAGTACCAAGCCCATATGGGGATGATCTGGGTCACTTGTGCCATCTGGTCTATAAAATGGAACCCATATAATTATGTATCCCACATGGGGCCAATATTTAGTAACCCATATTGGATCTATCTGGGCCAGCCCTAATATGGGTAACACATGGGGGAATCTGGGGTAACCCACATGGGATATATCTTGGTTAACCAATATGGGTACCAGATGGCATTGAGCTGGGCATATCCATTTGGGCCCAGTTTGGTATGGGTCCCATCTGGGTCCCATTTGTCTTATATCGGTTTGTCAATATGGGTCCTATATGCTTGTTGGTGCAGATGCCTTAGGGCCCCCAGATGGTTTTCCATATGGGGGCCATGTTTCAGAGAATATGGGACCCATGTGGGTCCCACATGGGCTTGCTACCTGAGTTATTATCCTCTCTGTCTCCATTATCTCTCTCTCACACCCTCTACTTCTTTTTTGCACTTTTGCGCTTCGCGCTTAACATTTAGCGCGTTGCTTTTTAACGCGGCTTTGCATTTGACCCATTGCATTTCTATGATGCTGTTAATTGAATAAATTGAATAAATTCATCAATTTCTGATGAAGCCGTATGAGCGAAAATTCAATTTATTCTTGTCTCATATACGGTTGTCTCATTTACTTTGTTTTCTATTTATATATGTATGTTTTATGAAAATGAGATAGCAAAATGTGTATATTGATGGTCATCTTGCCGGTAATAACCATTAACTACTCTCATCGGGCTCTCATTATTATTTTTTTTTTTCATTTTTTTGTTGATGGTGAATTATTGGGGGGGGGGCATGGGTGTCGATCCCGGGGGGGGGGGGGGTGGGGTGGATATATCCCCCCAATATTTCAGGTGGGGGATGGCCTGTACAATTACCCCCCCCCCCCCCAATAATCCACCATCAAAACATGAATAATCACGATAAAATGACGTCAGTTAACAACAGTGCTACAGACTAAAAAGCGAATTCAAATGATTATGAAATAAAGAGGCAGAGCTAAATTGAATTAAAAGTAAATAAACGCAAAATGAATTGGATTGGCAAAATAGCGAAACTGGCCGGAAAACCTATAATAATAATAATATCAATAACCATAACAACAACAATAACGATAATAATAATAGTAACAACAATCATCATCATCATCATCATCATCATCATCATCATCATCATCCTCATCATCATCAAGATAATATTAATATATAAGGTATGAATATAAAAATCAGTCAATCAATAGTTTAAAACATACCCGCATTAGAATTGACACATTAAATGAAACTTACCGCATTGTCCTGTAACCCCAACAAATAATTGGCCTATGGCGATTAAAAGAAACAGAGAGAAAGATTTAAGTAGTTGTGTAGAGAAAATTGTTAAGAGATAGGAAAATCCTGTTTTCATGTACACTACACTTTTTAAGGGTTACAAGTATAAGGCATGCTGGTCTCATTCTCACGTCATTTTTTTTCCGGACCGATTGTGCCGGGCACCGGTTCGCAGCACGGGACCAATTTGTGTGACGAGCGGGACTATATGCAATGATATTGAATGATAGTGTCATTCTGTTCAAAGAAATTGTCACGATATTATTATTAACTGTTCGTTTTTTTGCACAGTATCTTAAAGTCAATTTTAATTCAAAACATTTAACAAAAGCAGGAACACATAATCGCGATATAGTGCCTTACCGTCTGCTATACTATGTGACGAAAAGAGTAATTGGAATTTCTATAGGGATCTCTAAATGACATAGGCATTTTTTATTTATTTATTTTAAAAAAACAGGCATTACTTGCATATAAATAAAACATTACATACTTGAAATCAAAACGGGCCTGGTATACCCTCAAGAATGATAATAATTAGAGTTATTGACGTACGAGGAGGTCGCTGAGGATTGCCCCTCCCCTTCCCAGTATACTTAAATTACAGCAACCGTCATCTGGTAGTCTGGTAGTGAGTCTGTCTCTTTGGAATATTTACGTCATAATTATATTTCAATGACGAAATCAAGCCATCAAGCTCTACACTAATTAAATAATTTTACTGTTTTTGGAAGAATGATTTAGATTGCGCCTCACTCGTTTCTGCCGTTCACCATTTTTGTTTGGGGTGGCGGGGGGAAATAGGTTATGGGGCAAAACGGTAGCACCCCTTGTCGATATCTTGCCCATCATGCCTATTACTGTTGCTGCCTATGGGCATTGTGATAAATATTGTGTACTAGTATGTAACAGCTTCAACATTCTAAGTACAGAAAATATTTATATTTATATCTATTTTCTACAATTGGTGAGCATATTTCCATGCCGTCAGTAAATATGGCAATTCCTCGGTGATATTTATGAGTGCACGTTTTCCAGTAATTATGTTCCCTATGCAGACAATACCAAACGACTTTGTATTCCATGTTTGCTTTTTTTTGTCTAGATTAATTGAATTTTATTTTATTTTAAACTTCACATACACGCAATACCGCCGCTTCTATGTCCTGGCTCAAATAGACATATAGACGTTAAAAGATGGGAGTTGCTGCTACCTTGTTTGGCGGTCAACAATAAGGGATAGAGCAACGTCGATCTGGCGCTGCTTAGTGGCTGCCGGGCTCACGATCAATTGGGCAAAAAGAATTTCCATTTTCGGTTTAATAAAATTTGGAGTGGAATTTAAAAGATTATTATTATTATTATTATTATTATCAACATTTTCTTGATAAAAGCGCTTCATGTGCCTCGCAAAATTGATCTCCCTGTGCCACATTTATATGTTTCTTTTGGATAGTTATACCAAAGAATTCAAGACAATGTGAATAGTTTACTTATGTTAAACTAATCGGTGTTAAAATGATTGTCATGTAGGCTGTAGCTAATTAATACGGGAAATGGGTAATTTACAAAGCTTTCTGCTGCAAAAGAGCAATTCTGCAATTAGTTCGTGTCAATCTGCACGTGTGACAAACGAGCCAATCGAGCCAGTTAGCACTACACTCAAAAATAAAAAGTGCTAAATTTAGCACTTAAAGATTCAATTTTAGCACTTTTTAGGAGCTCGCATAGTGACTGCACTCGAAGTGCTGAGTTAGCACTTGCACCCGGGCTACTTTGCTAGCACCCAAAGGAGCTGACTGTTGTGCTAAATTTAGCACTTAAAGATTCAATTTTAGCACTTTTTAGGAGCTCGCATAGTGACTGCACTCGAAGTGCTGAGTTAGCACTTGCACCCGGGCTACTTTGCTAGCACCCAAAGGAGCTGACTGTTGTGCACTTAAAGTGCCAAGTTTTGCTCTCTTTTGGGTGCTAGCAGAATAGCCCTTGTGCAAGTGCTAACTCATGCGTTGTTTGACATGCCCCATCTACATTTGGTATGTGGTCAAGGTGGATGTCCTTCGTCATTTACCACTTTCAACTCTTACAGGAAACATTTATTAAACCAACATCCACAAGAAGAACCTGAACCTGAAGTTGTACAGGGTATGGAGGGTCTAGTTGATGCTGATTTGGGTGTTGCTGTTGGTGAAGTGCATAATCCTGCAGCAGATGATGCATTTGATGATGATGATGATAGGATAGGCCTACTACAAGAACAAGATGGAGCAATGCATAATGACAGTACAAGACACTATGAATATGACAGACAATGAAAGCGGACAAAATATACAGTTCTTAGGTAGACAAAGGAACATCCTTCACTGCTATTATGTAAAAATGTGTAGAACAGGTGTCACATGCATATTCACCTGTTCTACACATTTTACATAATAGCAGTCAAGGGATGTTCCTTTGTCTACCTGAGGAACTGTATATTTTGTCCGCTTTCATTGTCTGTCATGTTCATAGTGAGACCAGCTGCATTTTTCATTGGTTCTCTTTTATCAAACACCAACATGACCCATGCTATGACAAACAGAGTGTTATCTGCTGCAACAGCTTTGAATACTGATGTTGTTGACAGTTTAAGGAGCAAAGTTATTCAGACTTTTGAGGCCTTGGGTATTGACCTGGAGAATGAAGAATGTAAGAATCTCTTAGCTGAATTTGATTCAAAAACAAATATTCACAAGGTAACAGCTATTATACTAACCGACCAATCAGATCAGGTTATGCAGTCAGCACCCGATGTTAAGTGCTGCATATTGTTATAGCACTCGTTTTCTGCACTCAAATATTCAGCACGTTTCGGTTTCCTTGTTAAAGTTAACCCGTCAAGTGCTGATTTTGGCACTTCAAGTGCAGAATCTCACTCAGCACCCAACATTTAGCACCTCAGTTTTTTGCGTGTACTGGCAAATGAGAGGTTTAATCATAGAAATTTATCAGAAAACCCACACTCACGAATTTACAAGTGTTGTAATTAATTGTAAACTCATATGCAACTGATCATTAACGTAATTACTTGACGCAAAACGATAGATGGCATTCGATACTTTGATTATTTGAAGAAAAAAACAATAATATGTTTTGCTAGCGTCATGCTCCATGAATGTACCATTGGTTTCAAGCAAATATCATGCATATACTAAGGCAATGTCTTCGCATACTGACATGTACCCAACATACACAATCATTCTTTTAACATTACTCCCTTAGTACTTGGGTATTAACATCATAAAGACGTGGGCTTCGAGGATATAGTACACGGAATACAAGTACAGTTTAATGGGCATGTTATATATATATCTTGTTCATTTACAATAATATAACGCAAAGTGAAAAGCAGCAAGTTTGGTTAACTAATTCATCACCCTCATGTTACAAAAGTTAAGTATTTGCTTCAGAGGCAGCCTTTGGATAACCGGCATATGTATACAAAATAAATGTAAGCCTACATAGTATCATATACAGTTAGTTGATGAATTCGCAGAGAATATGCAGGGGGAAATAGAAAAAAAAACAATACCTGAAAGAAGGACTGAAATCAAGACGATCGTAATCGGACTGAGTATCGAACCAAGGACACTTATGTTTAGGGTCTCCCTGGTTTCCCTCTGTACCAGCATTTCAACATCGATCAGGCCGCACATTTGACTTTGCTTGCTGAAGGCGCCCGTAATGAGATGTAGGTGGATCTCATATGAGCTCTTTCGAGAATGATTCATGTTAACTAACTTCTTTAGTCTTTGACCCGAAACACCCATCTTGGTTGTTTATTAACTAGGAATTACACACACACAAATATTTGGGTAATCTTACTCGAATAGGGAAATAAACTTTGACACTATATTGTCCGTATTTGTTTAACTAATTTATTTTTATTTTTTTTTGGTTTTCCCCTTTTTACATCAGTCCCATCCCCTTACTCCCAAACTGATAAATGGAGTGGTTTTATCTTTAAGTTTCGTCTTTCTTTTCAATAAACCCGCACTAAAAATAGAAAGGTCTAGAAGTATAACGACGCGAACAGAATACAATATCAATATTGACAAACCCATAGGTACCACTAAGGAGCTAAATATTGTATTATCGTGTTTGTATTTTCCAGATAAGAACTCAGAAGATGGAAACAATGCTTATTTGTCGTGCTGTTTCTGCTCTTCTTTTCAAACTTTACATGACCCTTTTATGTGCAGCTAACTAAACTATTTTGCTCATAATGATAAATATATAGATGGCCCGCATGTTTGTTTGTTGAGTTTTTTTCTTCATTTATATTTTATCAGTCACGAGTATTGTTGAGTGCCGACACGCAGTGAGACGGCGCTATTTAGCTTTCAAAGATAGAGTCACTCTTTATAGAAGCGTTACGATACGACAACCCAGTCCTATAGTTTTGAATAGGAAAAAAAAAACACGAAAAAAAGACATAGTTGTCAGGGGGTAGTTGTCCTAGAGGATGGGTTGTCGTAGGGGTAGTTGTCTGGGGGTAGTTGTCCGGGGGTATTTGTTTGGGGGTAGTTGTCCTAGGGGTAGTTGTCTGGGGGTAGTTGTCCGGGGGTAGTCGTCCTAGAGGGTGGTTGCCCTAGTGGTAGTTGTCTTAGGGGGTAGTTGTCCTAGAGGATGGTTATCCTAGGGGTGGTTATCCGGGGGTGGTTGTCCAGGGGGTAGGTGTCCTAGATCCGGCCTAATGAGATGAACATGGTATCAAACTGTTTGGAAAAATATGGAAAATATGAAAGAAAAACGAATGAAGATTCTATGTTGCGTACGGCTATGACGAACGAAAAAGCGCGCGTGTGCGACACTTTGAGACGATTTGGAGCATTTCAAAGCGCGCGTTAATTGACCCCAGATTGACAGGACGGATATTGAACTTTATCATGATAAATATGAATGAGAAATGACTTTCCGTTATGAAATATGATCATGTGTTCATTTTCACCAATTTGCGCCTGGATGACGTCATGAAGACCTGACGACCTTGAAAATGTTGCTGTAACATTTTATGACAATGACCTACTGTGCCAAAATTAAAGGAAATTAGCCGAACCGATTTTGAGTAATGTTCTACCCAAAAAAAACAGATTTGGGCATTTGGCCAAAAGGGATAACAATTTCCGGATTTCGGCATTTGGTTAAAGGAGATAAAAAATTCTGGTTTGGGGCATTTTGTCAAAGGGGGTGAGAATTTCTGGATTTGGTCAAAAGGGAATTTAAAAAAAAAAGGTTTTCATGACATGGTATTGCTATTGTCTTACACAAGTTGAATCAATTGTATATGCATCGTTCATATGTATTTCATTATTAGTACTTATATATTTATATTCATAATAATTTATTTTTCAATTTTTCTCTGGATATATTATGATGTTGTATTTCATTCAATTGTGGTTGTGATTGTATACTATATGATACAGTCAGATGAATCAATTAATAAGTGAGAATGATTATGTACAGTATAAACAGAAAGAGAGAGAGAGAGAGAGAGAATAAGAGAGAATTAGCGCTTGGAATGAATTGAAAATGGGCATTTAGTAATTATTTGGCAAAAGTTTCTTAAATAAATTATGTTAGATGCACAATATTGTCAGAGACACATAGTTTTCCGAAGTACACTAGTATAGGACAACAGTAACAATTTACCAGTATATGAGCATAACATTGCGTCACTTAATCTGGATTTATCAACATTCTTAGACCTATTTACCAAATTAGCTTTCAAAAAATCTGATTTCCTTTGAAATAATTTAGTGTTTATTGTGGAATGAACTCCCGTCAGATGTCAAAAATACTGGCTCGCTGTTTGCCTTTAAAAGAATTTTTTTTTTTTTTTAATTTTAGACATTTACGTAATTCATTCCATGACCCCCTGGTATATATTATTAGTCCTTTATCTTAATATCGCCTCTATCTTTTTTCCCCCTGTTTTTATTTATAGAAAAACAAGGGAAACCACAATGTACAAGCTTAATTAGCTTCATTTTTATCAGATTCCCCGATAATTCACTACAAATTTATTTGTCTAATTTCAGTTTAAAAACCATGCAATTGTATTTATATCTCCGTATGTTGTTTCGACTGAATTATTACTTTCATGGCCTGACATTATTGTATGTATTTTTACATCTATTTAAAGAACAATTTGTTCATTCGTATTGTTTATTGCTTATCATTTGTGAAACTGAAAACTAAACTCAAACTAAATGTTGTCATTTTACTATTTTGTTGAAGCCTAAAACATTGGACACAACTTAGCATCGCATTTTTACTAAGAAAATTATAATGGTTTATTTTGTTTACTATTATCTATCAAATGAAAATATCCGGGGGTAACCATTTAAAGAAAATGATTCACTGGTCAATACCCAGGATTATATTTTACAAGTATTTATATGGTATTGCGAATTGCGACTATAATGCTTATGATATAGGCTCCTCTTCCCGCCAATTGCATCGTTATCATGAGATGTTTAGCTAGGAAACTTTTCGTAAAACGGTTTAGGAAGATCAGAGACATCTCCGTAGTTGGCGGATAAAGTTATGACTATTTTATTGTAGGTTTCAAGAAACATGCCCCAGAAAGATGAGTATCAAAATACCCTCTCCGTTTTGTGATATTTGGACAAACTTAGCTAACTCACGGTAGATTGAATGGTATGAATGAATGGAGATCTACAAACGACTCGGGATGACGCTGCGTCTACAATTTGCAATACAAAATCCAAAAAAAAAAACACCTGTAAATGCAAATCAGCCTGAAATTTACTTTTCAACAACACTTGCTCCAGCATGAAAAGACGTATACCCACAGAATTAGAAAAGTTGGTATTTCCTCACGGAAGTGAACTTTTTAAATCATATAGATCTTTTGTTAGCACATTCTGCCAAATTTCAAACTGCTTTAATAATCAGACGGGTTAGTTTTGTTCAAAAATGTTAAAAGTACTAATTGACGAGTTAAAACCAAACAAACAAGCTTTTTTCTTTGTTTGTGCTCTTTATTGTTTATACTTCTTTGATGTTTACATATTGTGCATTCTATAATCATATTTATCAGTACTCGTATTTAATATGTGCTTAAACATCCCCTGCTCATATAGTCATATCTAAATGTTTACTTGGATTGTATTATCTAACTCTATTAACTAACTTCTAATTCTACATCCATCCTTACATAACACAATGATTTTACGTTTATTTTATCATGCATAGTCTATGTTTATATTCACAAATAATGATAATTGGTAATTTATTAATTATTGTCCAAAAATGTGGTAATAATGCTTTCCATCACCAATAGCAGGCAAAAACAC
Source organism: Strongylocentrotus droebachiensis (assembly GCA_035222895.1). Taxonomy (NCBI): domain Eukaryota; kingdom Metazoa; phylum Echinodermata; class Echinoidea; order Camarodonta; family Strongylocentrotidae; genus Strongylocentrotus; species Strongylocentrotus droebachiensis. Next base: position 8,542 of record JAVYIG010006979.1, on the reverse strand, counting down.
TAGTACACTCGATACAGACAAAAATTACAGTACAACACTTTCTCAAAACACGATTAACATGATGGAATATGCCGTCGTACTTTATGGCATACGTGTATATACATGACTCAATATTTGTTCCCTTATATTTGATTCAGCATTGAATCATTCAAAACATATCCTATATTTCGTTTTCATCATATACATCAGCAGATAACAAAAATCAACAACAAAATATCAATCTATCAAAAATCAAAAATAGAATTATGTTTTGCTGCTCCATAATTTAAAATTCATGTTTTTCTTATACATCCTTCACATTATTCAGAAAATGACAGTAGAACAAACTTCAATCAAGAAAGATATATATATACATGTATATATATTATATACATGTATGTACATATATAATGTATATCTATTTAAAGAAACTATTCCCATACCCTGCCTTTTATGTAATGGTGGGACCTAATGCCTTCAACTATTTTTACTCACATTCGTCACACAATCATGTGCAAATCTTGGCATTTCAAAAGGAAATACTTCGACTGATCCCCGATATCAAAAGATTTAGGAGTAACGCGAGTAGACATGGTAAATGAAAACGAAGATAGAAGAGCACAGAACGAAAAAAAGAAAGCCATGACAACTTTATGACAACTTTTAGTCATGATATCATATTTGGGTGCATAAAAGGAAACTCCACAGTCCATCAGCATCGAGTTTTTCTTTCAGTTATTAAGATAAACTTTGACATTTCACGATAAAGGTTAATGCATGATTTCATCTTCACGGAAATATTGATACATGGACATTCATACGTAATAAATCAAGACTAAAAATAATTATGTTGTTTCTCAATAGTATACAATCTTTTTTTTCTTGATAACTCAAAATCATTGTGATGGACTTAGATCTTTCTTCTCCTCATGTAGGCCTATTCAATTCTCAATCAACACATTTAGAATTTATTTAATGTTTTAGCATATTACTGTTTAAATGCATGCCTGGCACGTTGACATAATCTCTCTTTATGGCGTCATTCACTTCTTCGTAGTCAGCTTCTGGACCATGTTTCTTAAAATCTAGATGATAGGTATGATGGACGGTAAGATTCGAGTATCTCTGAAGATCGGTATTAAGATCTTGGTAGTTAGCTTCTTGATCGGGTTTCTTAAGAGATTGATAGGCATGAGGGTCGGTAAGATTCGCGTATCTCTGAGAATCGGTATTAAGATCTTGGTAGTTAGCTTCTTGACCAAGTTTCTTGAGAGCTTGATAGGCATGAGGGTCGGTAAGATTCGTATTCAGTTCTTAGTAGGTATTGACGTCTGTCTTTGACTGATCAAATACAGAGTTCTCATGCTGCGGAGACGAATCGGACTCCTTCCCTTTAGTAGACTCAGTAGTGGCTGATTCATCGCTGAAAGTTAATATTATGAACGCATAGATAAATTTCATCGATGAAAAACATATTTAAAAAAATTATAAAGTCCCAAGAATGGTATATAAACATGTCAACATGACATTTGGGAATTGGTATGGTACTTTTAAAACTTATGCTACTAACATAATAAGTGTTGCCATAACAATTAAAAAGCGTTATGCTTTAGAATATCAACATTGAGTCCGAATAAATGTCAACATGAAAGTTGGCATGTGGGACTTGGTATCAAATTATACTTTTGAAATACATTTCATTAACATAATAAGTCGTTTATACTGATTGCCATAACATTTAGTAAGCGTTATGCTTTAGAACATTTTAGATTGAATACAAATTAGAAACCAAGAAGAAAGTAATTAAGTAACTTGACAGATTTTAAAATTAAAAAAAAATATTAATTCAGCTTGTATTATGTCATGACCATACGGTTTTAGCATTTTGCATGGAGGTGTTCGATGAGAATGGACTGATGAGAGGGACAAGTTAAGTACAAGGTATATCTCTAACCTTCGTTGCTGGTAAAAGATGGAGATCGACATTATGACGATAAAAATCACAAGAATAGCACCAACAGCGCTTCCTACGACAGTTGCTATGGAACCTGAAGGAACTCCAGCTGAAGTTGATGCTGGTGAAGAAGAGGTAGTAGATGAAGAGGATGGTGGGTGAAGTCGGATGGTAGTGAAAAGAAATGACATGAGTTAGAAATACCAAGGTAGCATCAGTGCGATTTAATAGATAGATAATACATAAATCAGATACTAGATTAGAAATACCGAGGTAGCATCAGAGTTGATAGATACATGATAAATAAATCAGGCAATGGCATTATGATCATAACTGATTGTATGACTAATAATGGCATGTGAACAGAACGGTTCCAGTAGGTTGCTTGATAATGATAATAATAATAATACAAATAACCTATTAAATGTGAACGCATGTGTAAACTAATTAGCAGCTCTCTATCGAAGTAAATGAAAAAACACGAATAAAGGAGTAATGAACTATACCTATTGGGCAGCTTTCCCCTGTCCATTGTAGATGGCATCTACCTGAGCTACAAGAACCAATCACCGAGTTGCAATCATTTTCCCCATCTCTACGGGAACATAGGTTGTAACATTCAGTAACTAAAAAACAAGTGGGAGAGATTGTGCATTTAACGATTTATAAATGACTTGTATATTATCAATGTAAATATTCCTAACATTGCAGGATGGGTGGCAGAAAATGATGTGAACAATTATGCATGAATCCAAAGAAATATTTACAAATCAATTTAATGCAAAAATGTAGTCTCACGTGAGTTGCAGCTATCGGGCATGTCCACCGAGTTTGATGTGAATCCTACTTCACATTGACCTTCTGTTGTGATACAGAATCCAGAGACCTTGTCACAGCCAATATTATCTGGACAGCTACAATGGTCAGTGCAGTTGGCACCAAAATAACCCACTGGGCAAACGGATGACACTGTAAAACAAGCACAACAATACATTTGTTTTCGTATTTAAAAGCTTCAGGCAAGTATTTTCAAAGGATCCTGTACTAAAACATAGACCTATTTATATGTCACAATAAAATTTGATTTATTAACGTTCTAGGTTCTTACTTGCAACTATGACGTGGAATATCTCTGAAACTTTCAAATTAAAAGTAAAAACCACAACCACCCCGATGGTACGACTCTTTCTCCTTCTTCTTCTAAGTTCTTCATCTTCTATTTCTTCGTTTTCTTCTTTTCCCCACGTTCCTTCTTTTACAGCCAACACGGACAGATAGTTCCGTGCCTTTAATGGCTAATGGAAAGTCCTTACCCCTGTCTGAGGCCATGCATGTGGATAATATGGCAGCGGTGGGATACCATCACGTCAAAAAAAAAAAAAAAAAAAAAAAAAAAAACCTTCAATATTTGAACTTTGAAATTTCCTCGAAGTCTTTGCAGCTCATGACGATCGAGGGCGTAGGTGGCATAATGCAGCGGGAAAAGAAATTTGTCATCCCCCATTTGAAGGCTCCTAGCAGTGGTTTAATGATGGAAAGAGCAGCTCACCGACAGATAGATACGATTTTTTTTCAACTTAAAAAGACTTTTACAGGTGTATCCTCCAATTACTTCGTATTTCTAAGAATCCAATTTTTGACAGACAACTTGACATCATTCTGTTCATTACTTTGTTTATTTATATTTGAAATAAATCTCTTTGATTTGATTTATATTGAAAAGAAATTATTCATCCCCCATTTGAAGGCTCCTAGCAGTGGTTTAATGATGGACAGAGCAGCTCACCGACAGATAGATACGAATTTTTTCAACTTAAAAAAGACTTTTAAAGGTGTATCCTCCAATAATTTTGTCATCTTTAAGAAATGCAATTTGTTTGTTTTAATTTTACAAAGACAGCATTACATCTTCTGTTCAGGACTACACACTCCAAGAAAGATTTCCGAGAGTCCTTTTCAGGACTTCTCAATCCTCCCTCTGTCTCACGCACACGGTGATCCCGCAAGCCTACTGTATATCTTCTGTTCATTTATTATTTTGTACACTTGTATTTGAAATAAATATCTTTGAATTGATTTATACTGAAACCCTCCCCTGTCTGGATACGACCAGTATGATACTTTACCTTGACAGCCTTCTCCTGACCACCCCGGCTCACAGCCCTCTTTACATCTTCCAGTAAACACATTACACGGCATTCCATCTTTACAGTGACAATACTGGAGACAGTCGGAGCCAATCTGTCCATAGCGGCATGCTAAACAAAAATCGAATAATGTAATTCCCGGTATTAGCAATTTGTTAAAACTGAAGAAACTTGTATTCAGAGTTGAAATTGAAACTAGACATTGAATTCGTCATGTGATCTGTCGCTTTGATCGAGACATTACACATGTAGAAACTCAATGATCTTTTTTTAATTTACGAAACAGCCAAGTACATGCATCATGTTTGGACAAAAGACTTAACTTCGTTTCGTTGACAATCAGTCATGCATGAAGTCTTTCGTCTATGGCTGATTGTCAACGAAACGGAGTTAAGCCTTTTGTAGATTATGTTTGTTGCTACGGCAGGCAACCAGTGCTACAAATTTGTTTGATAAAATTATGAAAATGCAAGCCTTACTTTGAACAAACAGACCTTTGTTATTCCTAGCTCATATGAAACGGCAGAAACAAACAGACCTTTGTTATTCCTAGCTCATATGAAAGGGCAGAACATGAACTCTTTAGAAATGTGATTTTCTCTTTGAAATTCAGATACGGTCCGCCAAATGACTTTTTGGTACCCTTTCTTCAAATTGATTTTAATCACTCATGCGTGAAATAAGCATCATATGAGTTGTTTCAAATGAAAGAAAAGGATCTAAACTTTATATATATATATATATATATATATATATATATATATATTATGTGTCATTCGTTATTTATAATTGTGATTGAGTTGTGATCTAAGCTTTACAAATGTGTGTCATTTATTAATTATAATTGTGATTAAGTTATGATAAAACATCGATAATTCTCGGTTTCGTTTGGGACGCATTGTATATCAATAGAACAGTATATAAAATAATCAGAAGCCGAGTTGTAAGTATGCCTACAAGTAGAGTGATCACACTGCCTGTGCGAACAGTCTGCCCCGCGAACACACACACACAACAGCAGTCAGTTGGTAGAAATAGCAATTTTTGTAAATGTATTTTTAAAAAACTAAATAATATTTTTAAATTTGTATTTCACATATATTTCAAGCATACCTTTAACTACAATTCTGTGTAGTTTTATTGTTATAGGCATGTGGGAAATATGTTAATTATTGAATTAGAATATTGTCTTTTCAGCCATGTGTGACATGGCCCGCTGATCGCCCATTGACTCGCGCTGCTATTCTGCGTGGTGAAAAAAATGCACCTCAATGTATAAAACTCCCCTACAAAAATGCAATATCCTGATGTGTTTCACTCATTGAATCAATTTGTTATTTACACTCAAGGTAGCCACAACTGTACTGGGATCACTAAACTTTGTTTTTCTCTAAAAATTCAGTACCTGTGGAATGTTGTGGCCTGTTGAATGGTTTCTCGAAAAATCGTCATAAATCCTCAAATCTGACATTTTTTTTAAAAGAAAAATATACTGTGATGTAGCTGAAAGTCTACAAATTCTTATCATATGATCGGTTTTTCTGAATAATTTGTGAAACACATGAGGAAATAGCTGTGACGGTGATCCAAGTAATTTCCATCGCCATATTGTATTGGCATTGCAAAAATATTGGGAATTTAAGGTAAATATTTGGTGTAAATATGATATATGATTTAAAAAATGCCCCCATTTCTGAACAGTTTGACTTTCCTAATTTGCATAATGAGTGCGCGAATATATAATTAGCTGAAATGACCTAATTTGCATATTTGATGAATATTCATGATTTTATTTTATTTCAAATGAAATATATTTCCATACCTGTCTGATATACATAGGTTTCACTGATGTTTCATGTTCGGTTTTGATTTGATTACATATGCGCATATTAATTAGGCGGCCTTAGTTATTTTCACAACTTTGCAAATCTGCAGATTCGCAAAAATGGCAAAAATTACTTATTTTGCTGGCTTCTGTTTTCAAAACGGTAATAGATATATGAATTTTCTTTTTGAATTTTTTACCACAAAGATGATATTTTAGTGTCTGATAACTTAATTTATTATTTGTGTCCAAGAAAGTGATGAATTAAGTTGTCAACTTTGTCGAATTATGCCATTTTTGCCAATTTGACCATTTCTGGCAGGTTTTTCGGTAATTTTGCAATATCAAAAAAATGGTATAAAATCACAACGCATTGACCGATTTCAATTCTGATTTTTGTTTTTTGAAGCTTTCATAAAGCTTGATCATTTGCAACCATCATATAACATGTGTTTGTTGTAATTATTTTTGGTGTGCTATACTTCCTACAAGTGAAATAGGCCTAAAGTATTTGTTTCGCTTGACACAATTAATATAGGCCTAAAGGCCGCCCTATATTTAAAGAGAAAATATTTTTACAAAATTATTTCATGCATAAATACTAACAAAAATGCCCACTTTAATTTTTGCTTAAAATTAATTACATTATGTTAAATAAAGATATATATACATGAAACAAATTTTTCGAATCGATTGGAATTTTGGTTAGGAGCGCCCCTATACGATGTGTCTCAATTTATATGTTTCTGTGTTTCTGAGTGATCTAGGCACCGTGTGTCAACAAATTAAAAGATCACTGCGCCGCGCACGGCAAGCACTAAGTAGCCGAGAAGCCTGTTTCAGCTCGAGCAAAGCTTTCAATCACAATCGAAACGGGCTGACCAGATTAACCGTGATTTAACAGAACTACGAAGTTGTAAACCATCAAGAGACTCCTCATAAATTGCGATACTTGTGATTAATAATATTATTACAATTTTCAGTTTCAGTTTTCTTACATAACTGAAGATAATGTAGAATTAAGTGTCGTAGTCGAGCGGTTTAAGCACTTGACTTGACATTCAAAGGTCGCGGTTCGATCCCAAATACTGAACTAAATGTCCTTGGCAAGGCATTAATCTTCATTTGCCACATCGACCCAGGTGAGGTTATTTGGGTACCTGGCAGGAATTAATTCCTTGAAATGCTGGAACGCTGTTATAATGGCAGCTAGGCTAAAGCCGGGTTAATAATTAATGCGCTTCGGAATGGAATTTCTAGATAGACCGGCGCTATATTAGAAATGCCTATAATTATTATTATTATTATGAAAACAACTACCGTACAACAACAACCCTAATCGTATATACCAAATCCCGCTCAATAGGGAATTTTAGATTTGCACGTCGACATAGTGAACGGCTACGTGGGACGTCCTTTTACAAAAGCAAAGTGACGTCCTTTTAAGGCACTGCCGTTGCCTTAAAAGGACGTCACACGTAGCAGTCCACTATGTCGACGTGCAAATCTATATAAAAGTCCCTAATAGCGCAGATTCACGCTACGTCACGACGACGCCTGCATAATAATTTCATTGGGTTCTCACCAGTAACTTTTAGTTTCACCAGAGCCGATTGAGCACCCTCACTGGTCGAGACCAAACAGGTGTAATTCCCAGCATCCGATGAAACCGTATCAGAAACGTTGAGTTTCATCCTACCCACGCCATTATCAGCCGATATGACCAGTTGATGCAGAGCTGGATTTGCCGACGTACATTGTGTGACGTCACAGATGCCGATCTGATCGCTGTGTCCATTTTGACCATCAACAGACCAAGCAAATGATAATCCTTGTGAGTTGGTAGGAGAGAAGGTGCAAGTCATCTCAGATTGTCCACCGGCGAAGGTGGTAACAGGTCCTCCACTCGTCACAACCAAAGCAACAGACCCTGTACAGAAATTCAGAAAATGTTTCAAATGTCAGAAATGTCATTTCACTAGTGAATTTTTTGCTTTTTTATTAAATTGAAATTCCAGGAAAACATGATAGAAATATGTTTGTGGGTTTTTTTTTAGCCCTTAGACTGTTGACCAGGCGCGTACGCAGGGGGGGGGGGGGGGTTTGAGGGGTTAAACCCCCCCCCCTTTGGTATTTGTATGTGTATAAACCCCCCCAAAAAAAACCTAAAACCCCCCCCTTTGGATTTTTTATTTTTATTTTTTTATTATTATTTAAAAAAAAAAAAAATAAAAAAAAATTATCCCCATGAATGACCCTAAAACAGGTGACCTTACCCCCCCCCCCAACGGAGCAAAATGTCAAATTTTCAAATTTCGAGGTCAAAAAAAAAAAAAAAAAAGTGTCCTCTTACCCCCCCCCCCCCCCCCCCCCCCCCCCCCCCCCCCCCTTATTCAGCGGTCGGGTGAGTCGTTGCGATTTTTTTGGGGACCAAAAAAAAAAAAAAATGTGTCCTCTTACCCCCCCCCCCCCCCCCCCCCCGCTTATTCAGCGGTCGGCTGAGTCGTTGCGAAATTTTCGGCCTGATTTATGAATGTTAAAACCCCCCCCCTTGAAAAAATCCTGCGTACGCGCCTGCTGTTGACCATGTATATTTTCTGTCACTGAATGTTTGAATATTAAAATAAATCTTGAATT
>JAVYIG010006978.1:0-108839 GCA_035222895.1 Strongylocentrotus droebachiensis | reverse complement strand
TCTTGTCAAATCACTATTCTGTGAAAAAACTTTTGTCACAAATGGCACAAGTGATTTGTTTATCTCCTCTGTGAGTTTTCAAATGCTGCACAAGATTGCCTTTCACGGCAAATAATTTGTCACAAACAGAACATTTGAAAGGCTTCTCTCCCGTATGGGTTCTGATATGTCGGGGTAAGACTACAGCTGTCTTTAAATCCTTTATTGCAATAAGGACACTCAAAAGATCTACCTGCCGTGTGGCCTTTGACATGGGCCGAGAGCCTACCTTCAGATGAAAATTCCTCGGTGGTGACACTTGTCCACATGGGTTCTTTCATGACTTTCAAAATCGCTCCTTGTTGACAATATTTTGTTACAATAAGAACATGGGAATTTGTTTCTTGTGTGCGTCTGCATATGTCTTGTCAGATCGCTATTCTGTGAAAAACTTTTGTCACATACACAGCACTGGAAAGGCTTTACGCGAGTTCCTGAGTGGGTTCTGTACATATGCCTTGAAAGCCCACTCTGATTGTAAAAATCTTTTGTCACAAATGGTACAAGTGAATGGTTTCTCTCCTCTGTGATTTTTCAAATGCTGCCCAAGATTGCCCTTCACCGAAATGATTTGTCACAAACGAACATTTGAAAGGCTCTCTCCTGTATGAGTTCTGATATGTCGGGTAAGGACTAACGCTGTCTTTAAATCCTTTATTGCAGTAAGTACACTCAAAAGATCTACCTGCCGTGTGGCCTCTGACATGGGCCAAGAGCCTACCCTCAGATGAAAATTCCTTACCACACAATGAACACTTGTGGGGTTTCACAGGTATATGGACTTCCATGATGTCGCATGAGACTTTCATTTCGGGTAAACCTTTTATGACACTCAGGACATCCAAACCGCTGTTCTTGTGCATTGGTACCTTTGTGTTTCTGGGGACTGCTTTCATTTGGCAATCCTGTGTTACACATTGAATACTGTTGGATCTCTTCACCACTATCAATTCCTCCTGCCGAATTCAACCGTCCATGCTCATGATGTAAAATCTTGGTCTATGGTATCAACCTCTGGCAACACACAGTACTTGGAGGTGGTCATCCTGATTTTGTTTGTTAGTAGAGGTTACTGACCCTTTACTAAGAGACATATCAGATCTTGAACAGACAGTTGCTTCTGACACTGTCAAGGTTGTTTCTGACTCATTACATGGTGAACCATCCTTCAGTATTCTTGTGATCTGCCTGGATGATCTTGGAATTTCATTGCAGTCCTCCTTGCTTGAGCTTCCATCTAAGGAGAAAAGGAGGATTTGAAGAAATATCATGTTGATAAACAGAGAAAATAAGCTTGATTGAAAAGTCTCAACACTATTAACAAATCAGTCATTGCATACAGGTACATCATAGTTATCAAATTCACACAAACTCAAAGAGCTGTAAGTTTCATATTTTTCTATCTTTTTCATTTCAACCATGAAGAATACTAAATACCTATCTAACATACAATACCAACACTATCAACAAATACCGAAATTATCTTGTATCCATTTGCAAAATATAGAGAGTGCATGTGTTATTTGAGTTGGCATAAAAGTAAGTGAATTATGTCACTCTGTGACGTTTGCAAGAAATTATTTTGGGGCGGGGGGCTCTCATAAAATGGTTTACTGATTTGTTTCTTATTTTTATTTTAAACATTTAAAAACAAAATCTATGGATGTCATGATCCTTTCCCTTATGATCCATGCCAACTTTTTCACTACCTTGTTTGGATGAAGAGTGTGCCGATATGCACATTCCTTGTTCCATCACCTTCTCCATCTCCTTGATAATCTTTTTCAAGATAGTCATCGTCCGACACCTCTTCTTTTATGAGCACATGGTAGGTAACCCTCTTCTTCATCTGCCAGTTGATGTCCTTCAGATTTATCATCTTCTATCCATTCATCTTCAAGACCATCTTCTTTTGCATAGGTGGTGTCATATTCTACATCCCCTGCTGGTAGAAGATCTGCAAGTTTCTCTTTGGGTTATCCCCTTCCCCAAAGTAACCATCTAAATCCTCTTCTTTGAAGAAGAGGAGTCTCGTAATCATCTAAATCCTCTTCTTTGATGGAGATGGTCTCGTTATCATGTTTTTCACTTGTCTGCTGCTCTTCAGCTTCACTGTTCTCTCTGTAATCATCTTGCATGTTTTCTCCTCTTCCAGGTGAGCAGTCGGTCTGGCAGCCTACTCTCTCTCTGCCGGCTGCTCTCCAGCTTTCTCTTCAGCTTCACTGTCCTCTCTGTAATCATCTTGCATGTGTTCTCTACTTCCAGGGTGAGCAGTCGGTCTGGCAGCATACTCTTTCTGCCGGCTGTGGCTCTTCATATATCCCCTTCTTGGATTTCCCCATGATGTTCAGATTGTTGACTTTCTCTCCTAAAAAAAAAAAGGACATGGTAAAGTCTACATGGAAAAACTACCTCATCACCCTACCTCTACTATGTCTACTACCACGTACCCTACCTCTGTATACTACCTTAAAGATAAAGGCCAGTTATGGTCATGCGATTGCATTGTGAAAGAAACGTTGTGGAATCGATCAGAAAAGGTTGATCATCGAGCATATAAGTATTGGTGTGTACTGCAAGGTTATGGAATCATCAAAATGAAATTTGGCCCAGTCTTGGTAAAGTTACAAGCACTGTACACAGAAAGATGTATATGGGACTAACGCACACGTGCGCGACACGTGCGTTATATCTATCAGGTCCAATAGATATATTAATTTTTCCAAATATATCAATTAGTAGGCGGGTTTCTTGGCAAAATTTGTATGATCACGTATTAGTCAAACATATTCTTACACATGATTGGTAATAAGAGCTTCCATTTCATTTTTTGAGAGGGGGGGAGTTTCCAAAACTGGTCTTTACCTTTAACTACCGTCCTACATTGATTTATGACCCACCCTACCTCTACTACCATCTTACCTCTACTTCTACCCTTCCTCTATATATTATCATCACACATTACGAGTTTAATAAGACCCTATTAATACTATATTATCACTCTACCTCTATCAGTATTACTTCCCTACCTCTACTTGTTGTCCTCTTGGAGCAAAGTTGGTGTTTAAATTATACAGAGCTTTAAGTTAATCCTGTCTTTTTGTAGCAACATTCACATTCAATCATGCACCAGTTAACTTGGCACATTTCATATATGTTTATATATATATTGTTTTCTAAAGAACTTACCAGAGCATGTGGTTGGGCTGCTAGGAAGACAAGGAATTTTGAGCTTCGTGTCCTGAAATGAAGATGTACTTGGGCTCTTGGAAGACTCTTGTGGCTTGCTTGATGAGGGGGCTGGTGTGCTTTGGAGATGAATGTCACAAAAATTGTTATTTGTATAAGTTAAGATCAACATATTTCTATTTGCTCCATTAATTTTTATACACAAAAAACCTCAAAACTGAATGCAAATTAATTTCATACATTTGTGAATATCATAAAGGAAAAATATTCATGATGGTTAGTGTTAGTTGATCAATGTATTTTTCATTATATTCAAATGCAAAACACCATGAGATACGTTTTTTAACTTGAGCCTTTATGTTTGATAATAAGTGTCCAGACACAATCCCCCCCCCCCCCCCTCCCCATACATGATGTACACCTCTTTTAAAGTCTAACAAGCATGTTTTTAGATTATTCTAGACAAGATTTGTACTTGATCGAGGCTTGGGGCCAGTTTCTATAATATACAGGTTTTGATATGGGATGTCCGAAAAAGTTGGACTAATTTAAATCTACAACGGTTTCGAGAAACGTCCCCCCCCCCCCCCCCCCCCCCCCCCTTGGCCTTGTGGCTGAGCTTAGACCGAGAGGCGAGTACCGACTACTCTACTGTTGCAGAGCTACAAGTATCACGCAAAAGGCGTGACATCACGAATTTCGAGGGTTTGAAAATGCTCTTACGCACGACGCGCGCGCTAGATTTTGAAAAAACGCTATACCTTATACGTGTGTTATACCCTCGCACCGCGCACTCGCTCGCCGAATCATGAAAAAGTCACTATTGCCGATCTTTGAACTTATGGCGTCTCTGCTGTTGCCAGGTTGTTGATTCCAAGACCTTGAGGCTTGACCAACATGACCAAGTGGCAAGTCCTGACAATTCTAACAATTGAGTAACACAGCAGGCACAGGGGTGATAGTGAGCAGTAATTAGCTAGAATAAATGAAGAAAAAAGGAACCTTCGCTTAAAGTTAAATAAATGGATTCAAACGTGGCATGGCAGGTGGACGTGGGCTTCAAAGTTCAATTCAAGTTCAAGGCCGGCTGGACACCCCCACCCACCTACCAACCCCCCCCCCCCCCCCCCCCCCCATCATCATTACCTTTGCTTAATAATTGGAGCCAAAGGTGACATGGCCGGTAGGCTTGGTGGATTGAGAGGAGGAACCGGAGACTCGATGCCGATGGGCCTAGGTGGCAGGCCATTGCCAGGGATCGCCTCCGCTGCGCACTGGGCGCTGGTGACGGTAGCGCATGGTGGTACATTGCACAGTTTGCAACTGGAGTGAATTTCAAGCAGATGTAACGCAAACGTTTCATTCAAGCTTTCCTTGGATGGAACTAGTGTCAATCCACGTCCAAATATATTCTTGTGTTCCATCCACATATCGTACGCACTGTAGAGGACGTATATCATAGAATCCCCTCCCGTCCGCCATCGCCATTTCATTCGAAAAAACCGCACAATAGTCTAGTCTCCTCTTATCTGTTCTTCTTCTTCTTCTTCTTCTGTATGAATCCTAGACAACCCGACCACCAGACAGCCCGACCCTGGACAAACCGACCGTATACCCTGGGCAACTCGACCAACTCGAGTTGTCCAGGGTGGGGGGTGCTTCGGTGGACAGCATTTTGCGACAGCTTCCTAACCTAACCCTAACCCTAATGTTTATATATCATTATTATATCATATGTCGGCGCGGATCCAGGATTTTCCAATAGGGGCCACCGGAAATTTGAAAAATCACGCAGACATCAACTCAACATATACCAATACTAAGGTCATATCACTCAGAAGCACCGTATATACCGGTACAGGCGCGTACCCAGGGGGAGGGGGTTGAACCCCCCCCCCCACCCTTTGGTATTTTTTATATGTGTATTTTTGAGAAAAACCCTTCCCTCCCCCCCCCCCCTTTTTTTTTTTTTTTATTATAAAAAAAAGCCAATGGGTGACCTAAAAAAGGTGACGTTACCCCCCCCCCCCCCCACCAACAAACAAAAACATGTCAAATTTTCAAATTTCGAGACCAAAAAAAAAAAAAAAAGTGTCCTCTTACCCTTTTTGAGCATCATGTGTATGTTGTGAAAATTGTAATTTATCACCAAAATATACGAGATAAAAGATATTACAAAAACTAAGCCTCTGGCCCAAATATCAATTTCCTGGTTTTACAATTTGGCGAGCGAGCGAAAATTTGAGCATATATATATCTAGATCTATTTTTTAAAATTATTTTTAAAATAATTCCATAAATTGGGGTAAAACAAAAATATTCCAACTTTATGAGCGACAGTGTACATAATGGCATCGAGGTTGGGTTAGTACTATTAATCACACTTGAATTGTATAGTTTATACTCAAAAGATGGCTGTACGTGCTATAACTTTGCCACATCGTTCTCTCATACTAATGCACTATTTCATGACCTCAAATTGTTGAATGTTTTTAAATTGCATAAATTATCTATAATGTACTTTTGTGTTTGATTTGATAAATGAACGATTACCTCATTCCTTAAAACATTATTCACTATGAATATGACTGACAAAGAAAGCGGACAAAATATACAGTTCCTCAGGTAGACAAAGGAACATCCCTTCACTGCTATTATGTAAACATGTGTAGAACAGGTGTCGCATGCATATTCTCCTTTCTTCTTTTCCTCTTTTTTTCGCCGCCGATAACTGATAAGGGGGGTGTTCGGCCGCCCCCCCCCCCTGGATCCGCCACTGCATGTAGATTTTTTTTTGAGGGAAAAAAGTGGGTTGAGCCCATAGAGATAATATCTCTATGGTTGAGCCGAAGCACCCCACCCTGGACCTGGTCGAGTTGTCTAGGGTATTGGGTCGGGTTGTCCAGGGTCGGGCTGTCAGGTGGTCGGGCGGTCGGGCTTATATTTAAACGTCTTAAAGGGAGGCTTTACTACTTCAGCAGAAGGGATTATACCAAACAGCGAGCCAGCAAGGTCACTGTGACAGGTGGCTATCTCATTAACTCAGCTCTCATTTAACATAAGAAAAAGAGGATCATGGGGGACCAACATAGGCACCGATTTGGGGAAGTTTTCTATAGAGGGAGCAAGTAGCTACAAGTAGGACAGTGTGCCTTTAAATGGTATATAGATATAGGCACGCGCCAGCGCCAGGCTAGTAGTAGTCTAGCCAGGGAGGTGGAATTGGTTGGAGTCTCTAAATTCTGACGAGCGAAGCGAGTCAGAGAAACCGAGGCGCTTGCGCGGAGCAGGGAGGTGATCTGAATTATATATTCATGAGACCCGATTTCCTACTGAATTATGCATGTCTAGACCGCAGCGATTGTGTGTGTGTACGTGTGTGTTCGGATTGCCCAACTAGGCTAGTCTGCAAGCACAGACCCTAATTTGACACTTTATCAAAAAATCATTGTGCCTTGAGAGAAGCCTAGCCCAGCTATCTACTGGTACCTACTGGTTGTACCAATATAGGTCAGGAGCAGCTATAGTACGTGGCATATGGTAGTATTATAGTGCACACTCTCTTTTACGACTGACCAGGGTTTGTGCTTGCAGACTACAACTAGGCGGCCAGTCTCGCTCTCACGGAGAGAATTCGCACAGAGCGGTAGATATTACGTCATATTAGCTCTCTCTGATTGGATGACTTTCACCGACTTCTCTCTTGGGTCGGAATATTCGCCAAACAATGTAAAACATAAGAAATTCAGATCACTTGTCAAGAGGCCCTCCGCGCAAGCGCCTCGGTTTCTTCGCTCGTCAGAATTTAGAGACTCCAACAGCGCGAGGGCATCGACAAGAGGCTAGTAGTAGTCCAGCCTCTGTACCGTTTTCGTTTAGCGCACCCAATCAGCTGATAAAATAACACACCCTCAACGTTGAAAGTAGACCTAGCTAGCCATTCCTCTAAGTGGACGGAAATTTGGGGATTGCGCGATCAGTGGATGGAGAGCTAGAGACCGCGATGTGTGACGTGGGGGATGCGGACTGAATCTGGACTGCCTGCATGCCTATTCGATTGAAATGGCAGACGGGAGGTCGAGCTCGAGGGGATACAATCAGACGAGAATGCGTATCCACAGCGCGTACGATATGTGGGTGGAACACAAGAATATATTTGGACGTGGAATGGTAGTCCCATCCAGGAAAGTTTGAATGAAAAGTTCGCGATGCATCTGCTTGAGATTCACTCCAGTTGCAAACTGTGCAATGTTCCACCATGCACTACCGTCGCCAACCCCTGGTGCGCAGCGGAGGTGATCCCTGGTAACGGCCTGCCACCTAGGCCCATCGAGTCTCCAGTTGCAGTTCCTCCTCTCAATCCACCAAGGCCACCTGCCATGGCCATGCGGCCCATGCCTCCTTTGGCTCCAATTATTAAGCGAAGGTAATGATGATGGAGGGAGGGGAGGGATGGGGGTGTCCAGATCGAGGGTCTTGAAAGCTAACTCGGCCTCGCCTCGTCGCTGTAAAAACTGTCTTTTTGGGTCATTTTACCCTCACCCTAAGGCTAATATAGGCCTAACCCTAAACCTAACCCTAACCCTAACCCTCAGCGAGGCCGAGTTCCGAGTTTGCCCGACTCCCCTTGAACTTATGGGTGTTGTTGTTGTAATGTTGGTAGTTTTATGGCGGTTGCTTCATTCAGTACTACTACTAGTACTAGATCTACATCTAGACTCTCAGGCAAGTAGCCAGGGGGGGGGGGGGGGGGGCGGTGGGGGCAATCCCCCCCCCCCCCCCCCCCCCCAAAAAAAAAAAAAAAAAAAAACGCTGGCCAATACAAAAAAAAGAGAAAGAAGAAAGGAAGAGGACATAGGAAGAAAAAGGATTAAGAGTCGAAAACGGTACAACAAATCGTCTTCTTTCTCTAATAATTTAATGAAACGTCAAGATTCCGTGCAGGAGGGGGAGGGGGGGGGGGGACTAAATTCAGACAAGGATTAAGAGTGGAGAATGGTACAATGAATCGTCTTCTTTCTCTAATAATTTAATGAAACTGGCTACGCGCTTGTAGACTATATATACAAATTAATTTCAGATATAAAATATAATCATAAGAAAATCAGTTATCGGTAAAGAATCACAATTTATTAGGAGTCTCTACCGTAGTTGGTTTACAACTTCATCATGTTCATATTTCTACTTTTTTAAATAAAACGTTTAATCTGGTCAGCTCGGTTTCGATTGCATAGAAATCTAGCTTTGCTTGATCTGAAACGGGTTGAACAAGAAGTCAACCCTGATATTAATTTGGTTTTATTAAATAGAACCAGAAAATGCAAAGAACATGTCAGTGAAATTTGAGCAAATTCCAAATAAAACAAGAAAGTTATGAATTTTTGAAAGTTGTGATCAATTTAACACAAATTTCAAGTGTAACACTGACATACCTTGCGACTTCCTCTCCATTTGTTCTGTACATAAAATTTCATAAACCTTAATTATCTTTATTATTGATGATGGAATTTAAATATTTCCATACAGGGAGTTAATATGAATATACAATGATAATTAGGGGAAATATTAAATGTTGTACAAAATGATTACTTCTTTGATACAGTCATCTCCAAAGCACACCAGCCCCCTCATCAAGCAAGGCACAAGAGTCTTCAAAGAGCCCAAGTACATCTTCATTTCAGGAGACGAAACCCAACACTCCTTGTCTTCCTAGCAGCCCAACAACATGCTCTGGTATGTTCTTTAGAAAACGAATATTATATACATGTATTGTGCCCAGTTAACTTTAGCATATTAATAGAGTTGAAATTTTGCTACAGAGTGACAGGATTAACTTACATCTAGCTCTGTATTATTTAACACCCATGTGGCTCCAAAAAGACAATAATAGAGTAGATATAGGGAAGTAATAGAGGTAGGGTGATCCTATAAATAGGGTCATAAAGAAGGATGATAGTATATAGAGGTAGGGTACGTGGTATTAGACTAAGTAGAGGTAGGGTAATGAGGTAGGATCAAGGATGGCAGTAGCGGTAGTGTGGTAGTAGGAGCGTAGTAGATGTAGTATCGTAGTGAGGTAGGGTAGTAGAGGTAGGGTGGAAGTAGTAGGAGTGTAGTAGAGGTAGGGGGGCAATGTTCAAAAACGTATTATCTAGTGTCCTGCAACCATTGAACCCAGAGCAGTATGGTAACAGGTAAACTTTGCAGTTTTTCCATGTAGACTCTACCTTGTCCTTTTTTATTTTTTAGGAAAGAAAGTCAACAATCTGAACACCATGGGGAAATCCATGAAGGGGATATATGAGGAGCCAAAGCCGGCAGAAAGAGTAGGCTGCCAGACCGACTGCTCACCTGGAAGAGGAGAAAGCATGCAAGATGATTACAGAGAGGACAGTGAAGCTGAAGAGAAAGCTGGAGAGCAGCCAGCAGAGAGAGTAGGCTGCCATACCAACTGTTCACCTGGAAGAGGAGAAAGCATGCAAGATGATTACAGAGAGGACAGTGAAGCCGAAGAGATAGTTGGAGAGCAGCAAACTAGAGAAAAACATGATTACAAGATTTTTTTCATCAAAGAAGAGGATTTAGATGGTTACTATGGGGATGGGGATAAACCCAAAGAGAAGCTTGCAGATCTGCTACCACCAGGGGATGTAGAATGTGACGCTAACTTTGCAAAAGAAGATGGTCTTGAAGATGAATGGATAGAAGATGATAAATCTGAAGGACATCAACTGGCAGAGGAAGAAGGGCTACCTTACCATGTGCTCATAAAAGAAGAGGTGTCGGACGATGACTTTCTTGAAAACGATTATCGGGGAGCTGGATGTCGAGAAGGAGATGGAACAAGGAATGTGCAGATCATGGCACACTCTTCATCCAAACAAGGTAGTGAAATAGTTTGCATGGATCATCAGGCAAAGGATTATGACATCCATAGCTTTAGAGACAGTGTGAAGTGTTGAATCTAAGAATATTTTTGTTTAAAATGTTTAAAATCAGAACAGGAAAACCTCAGCAAACAATTTAGAGATGTGAGACCCCCCCCCCCCCCAAAAAAAAAATAATAATAATAATAATAATAATAAATATAATAATAATTTCTTGCAACTCCCAAAGGGTGACTCGCTTAGAATAAGGCCGACTCATATGGCACATGCACTTTCTAATTTTGCAGATGATTTTGTTTGAGGCCAATATCATAATCATACAAAATGATATACTATCATTTTTGTGGCATTTTTTCAGTGTTACGATTGTATTTTATTTATGTTACGATTGTATTTTATTTAGTAATCTTTTGAAGTTAAATTGAAAAAGAGACAACAAATTGAAGCATCCAGCTCTTAGCAGTTTGTGTGAATGTGTTACAATTTGTGTTCATTAAAGCATAATTTCTCTGTTTTTATCAAAATTATATTTCTTCAAATCCTCCTTTTCTCCTTAGATGGAAGCTCAAGCAAGGAGGACTGCAATGAAATTCCAAGATCATCCCCGCAGATCACAAGAACACTGAAGAATGGTTCACCATGTAATGAGTCAGAAACAAACTCAACAGTGTCAGAAGAAACTGTCTCTTCAAGATCTGATATTTCTCTAAGCAAAGGGTCAGTAAGCTCTACTAACAGACAAAATCAGGATGACCACCTCCAAGTACTGTGTGTTGCAGAGGTTGATACCATAGACCAAGATTTACATCATGAGCATGGAGGGTTGAATTCTGCAGGAGGAGTTGATTGTGGTGAAGAGATCCAACAGTATTCAATGTGTAACACAGGATTCCCAGATGAAAGCAGTCCCCAGAACTTTGCACGAGAAAAGCGGTTTGAGTGTCCTGAATGTCATAAAAGGTTCACTGAAAAGAGAAGTCTTATGCGACATAAGGAAGCCCATATACCTGTGAAACCTCACAAGTGTTCATTATGTGGTAAAGAATTTTCATCTGAGGGGAGACGCTTAGCACATGAACGTGTCCACACGGCAGGTAGATCTTTTGAGTGTCCTTATTGCAACAAAGGATTTACAGACAGCTGTGGTCTTAACCGACATATCAGAACTCATACTGGAGAGAAGCCTTTCAAATGTTCGCTTTGTGACAAATTATTTGCCATCAAGGGTAATCTTGTGCAGCATATGAAAAATCACACCGGGGAGAAACCGTTCCCTTGTGCCATTTGTGAGAAAAGATTTTTACATCAGAGTTGGCTTTCGAGGCACATGTACAGAGCCCACTCTGGAAAAAAGCCTTTTGAGTGTTGTGTATGTGACAAAAAATTCTCACAGCATAGCAATCTGACAAGACATATCAAAACCCACACAAGAGAAAAGCATTTCCCCTGTTCTTGTTGTGACAAAATATTTTCAACTAGGGGCAATTTTGAAAGGCATAAGAGAACCCATGTGGAAGAAGTGTCGCCATCGGGATCGTAAAAATATAGGGGATGACAAATTTGGCAACAACAAAATATGGAAGGTATTGTGAGGGGGATGGGCTAGTGTTATGAGCATGTAACAAGAGTACTTGTCTTAAGGAGCAAGTGCTAGTTTTACAAACCCTGGTTGGGTTTTTGGAGGCAAAGCCCCAACTAGCTTTGAGCTGTAAACACTTTATACACGAAGGTAAAACCTTCAGCTTCCTCAAGTTCCTTATTTGTTGTAATGTTAACATATCTTACATGGAGAATCAAATTAGACTCCAGACAAACCATATTTGGTTTCCTGATGGGGCAACCAGTCCATTAGATGAGTACCCTGTACGGAGCTTTGGGTGATCACTT
This sequence comes from Strongylocentrotus droebachiensis, assembly GCA_035222895.1. Classification (NCBI taxonomy): domain Eukaryota; kingdom Metazoa; phylum Echinodermata; class Echinoidea; order Camarodonta; family Strongylocentrotidae; genus Strongylocentrotus; species Strongylocentrotus droebachiensis. The sequence continues at coordinate 96,837 of JAVYIG010006978.1, read as the reverse complement.
TCCAGTAACGAAACAACCAACTACACTTTAGCAGTAATAAATGAGTCGGCTATGACTTGACTTTGAATTTACTAAATCAAAATATAATTAAATGTCAAGTACTGGTACATTTATTATGGTGATAAGGTTAATAAGTCTTATGAAATTATTTTGATTAAGGCTTTTACCAAGCTTAAAAAAGTTCAAATTTCAAAGATAATTATTTTTCCCATTTATATCTGTATATCAGAAAAGAAATGTGCTATAGAAAGATATTAAAATGGAAAACTCAAGATAGGCATTATCACGGATATGTAAAATTATTGCATTGTATGGAATTTCTGAAGTTCTTAATAAAAACTGATCATTGCTTAAAATCTAAATGTACTTATCATACAATATTAAATCATGGCATCATAAGAACAATTACAAATTGAATGATTTAGAACTATCTTTGCAAATAGACAAACTGATATTAATTTTATGAAAAACCGAATTGAATTGAGATTTTTTTTTTTAATTCAAAGCATGAATTCAAATTTAAATGGATTCAAATTTTTGTATCACAAGAAAGAAGAAATGGTGAGTGTAATGTACCAAACTTTTAGTTGGAGGCATCTTTGTCTATAACAAATCATGATTTTTAGATTTTTTTTAAAGGTAAAGACCAGTATTGGCAACGCCCCAATTTCAAAAAATGAAATGGAAGCTCTCATTACCAATCATGTGAAAGAATATGTTTTGACTAATACATGATGATAAAAAATTTGCCGGGAAACCGCCTACTAATTCATATATTTGGTAAATTTATTTCTCTCATGGTCTGGTGAGAGAGATAGGGTAGTCCCATACACATCTTTCTGTGTATAGTGCTTGTAACTTTACGAAGAATGGGCCAAATTTCTTATCATTTTGATGATTCCAGAACCTTGCAGATGCTAGATGCTAGATGATCAACCTTTTCTGATCGATTCCACAACGTTTCTTTCACAATGCAATCGCATGACCATTACTGGTCTTTACCTTTAAAAACTGATTTATTTCTGCACTATACTTGCCAAAATTTCTGTTGAAGTTTTATTGATTATAGTTTTATAACACAATATTTATTCAAGCAATTTCAGTCTTAATTTTTGTTCGTAAACTTCAGAATTGTATCTTTGTCACCGTCACCCCCAATTTAAACAAAATGCAGATATTGCCATCTTAACATGAAAGGGGTGTCACCAGGTTCTCAAGATTGGAGGGTGCACTTGGGAATGGAGAGAAGCGACTGAGGAGGAGAGGAGGATTTGAAAGAGACTCTCCACCCATAGCAAGGTCTTTTTAATGTTTGGATGTTCAGCATTAAAATTTAAATACATTGTAGATTAAAAATCTCCCAATGTGCATGTGTGTAGGAAAGGAGGGGGGAGCAGATGCAATGATATGCCCTCACCCCCTCGATCGTACCTCGACTATAGAGGTCATTGCTGTAATGATAACGTAGTCTATATTGGTCTGGAGATCTTTAATCTAGCTAAAGTCATGTTGTTCCTTTGTAAATGATATTGGTGCTCTAGGAATAAACGATAAATGTGCTGATGCTCTAGCAGTACTATAAATTCTGTATAAGGACTATTAAAATCTTGCCATACTATCATGTACATCTAGAAACTGTTTGTTTACAGAAGATAGTGTTAATTTATGTTGTATTTAGTAAAAACTAATAATTAAAGCATCTCTACGGTGAGAGCTATTATGCCTGTGTGAATATTTTTGGTATAAATAAAACTACAGGAATGGTATCATTAGCACATAGTCTCCCTCCTTATCTCTCTTTCTCTCTCTCTCTCTCTTCTCTCTCTCTCTCTTCTCTGTCTGATATAGACTTCTCATTAAAATAAAAGATAGTTTGCAGAACAGTAACACCATCCTTCCAACTTGATCTTTTTCTGTAACAACTGAATGACTTGATTGCTCTCTTTGTGAAAGGAAATACAGTGACATTGAAAAACAGAATACATAGACAATCTTATCTCTCTGCATTTTTTTATTGTGAAGTCTTCATCACATTGACATTTTTCTACAGAGAGATCTTATAAAAACATGTTTCTACAATAAGATGATTTTCAAACATACATATGTCTGTATAAAAAGAAGACATTTTCTTCTTTGTCATTATTTAAGTTCTCAACTCGTTCAATACAAAAATACATGCATAATTGAACCATTTCATAAACAATTGATTTAATCATTATCGTCAAATATATTATGTATCAACAAGATAATCAAAGGGAGAAAAATAAGTTTTATTATTATGTAGTCATGTAAAAGCATCATAAATCCTATAAAGGTGGCATTCATCTAAGCATAAATCAAAGAAATATGACAATATTGATGATGATAACATCAATTAGATCACATTTATATTGCACTTACATATACATGATGTAATGGAAAAGTTGAGTGCTTGACAAAGATACCATTAAACATACATAACGGTCGTAAAACGATGCAAAAGCTTTCAGAATAGGCAGATTTCACCAAGATGTTGTGAAATTACATCATACTAATTTCAGAGATATTTCAATACCCAACTCTCTGTCCTAAGTTCATAACAATGTATGGTGGAAACTTGTATCAAAGGGCTATGATAAAACAAGATACCCGATATAACAATTGGGTAATATTGCTGGTCCAAGGTCTTCTTATAATTTGTATTTTTACCCCGGTATACATCAAACAAGATTACTGTCCTCTTTATAATGAGTTTCCACTACAGTATATACCTGCACTTTGAATGGAACATTTCAAAACATATTAGTTGAAATATACATTAGATTGAATCATCACGTCATTATTTATATGATAAATATACAAGGCATACAACAAGATAAAGGACAATGCAACACATCAAGATCAACCTACCACAGAATGGTTTTCAGATGATCCGTCATAAAAGCATTATCAAAAGATTCTATAAACTAAATAAGATGTTTCAAATGTCATTTCCCCAGGCATGAGCCATACATGAGAGTTCTCTACAACAGCAACAAAATATGCAGTTTTGTACAAAATATTGTCTGTTTTGGCCATGTGGGTCTTAGCCCATACACTTTAAAGCCCCACTGCACTAATTATATAGTATTAATGACTGCTTTGAGAGAAATAGTTGTTTTTATACGCTCAAGGGAAGGTTAGAATTGTGCTATTACCCGAGGCGTGCCGAGGGGAATAGCCCAATTGTAACCTTCCCGAGAGCGTATAAAAACAACTATTTCTCGAATATTAAAGCAGTCATTAATACATTTATATGCCAAAAAAAAATAGACTAAAAAATAAAAAATAAAAAATACTTTTTTTTTTGGTCGAAGATGAGATTCGAACTCTTGCGTACAAAAGGTGATGTATCTAAAGTCAGCGCCTCAGACCTCTCGGCCATGGCGCGCTATTAACATGCTTGGCAGTTTTGTACGATATATACATTAAAATGAATTGAAACCGGCTTCGCGTGTGATGAATGCTTCGCAAAAGCTCCATATACGGACTCTTCTTTTACTTTTGCAATGCATATTGGCACGAACTTAGATCAAGATCTATCGGCAGATGTTGTTTTTTTGTTTTTGGAAGTTTATTTTCGTCTTCATGTCAACAATGCAAGATAAAATTGTCGGTAAGATCGATCGAGATTCAATTGTATTGAAATTACCGACCAATTATTCGCACACATACGGTATCCTCCATCGCTCAAACCATTTTTTAACATGTAAACCTATGGGGTAACCATGGAGACTAACCTATTTTTTTAATAACCATGGTTATTAAAAATATTAAATGTTTTAAGCATGGTTACCGGGAATTTTACAGGAACAGTTAAAGTTTATGAATGCAATTTCGACCAATCAGATGGCTGGATTACTTAAGTGAGGTATATAATAGCTACTAGTGCCCTCTATATAGCAAACAATGCCTAATTGGTGACCATTGGTCCCCTTTTTCTTATGTTAATTGAGAACTGATTTGGTGAGATAGCCACCTGTCAGTGACCATGCAGGGAGGTCTAATCCCTCCTGGCCAACTAGTGCAGATGGGCTTTAATGGTCCATTTGATCGCATTCCTGATGCTGAGTGATCCTTTAATCACACTCTCATGTATGGCCTACATGCCATGTGATAGGGAAATGACCTTTAACCTCAGCAACCTGTGACCATGGGGTCAAGACCTGACCTCTTGGTGATGTGAATCTTGACCACTTCCTCAGCACAGGTGGGATGGATACCGATGGTAGAGGACAGATGCTGGTATGTGGCCCCCATTCTAGTAATGATCAGAGAAAGATGAACACAAACGTGACTATCACTGGCAAAACTATCAATATTTGTATGTGCTTATATAGCGACTAACACTTTATCAGAAGTCTCTATAAAGCGCTCTACAATAATGCAGAATAATTACGCTCTCTGCCTTTCAAGGAATAAATTCCTACCAGGTCCCCATTTACTTCACCTGGGTGGAGTGCAGCACAATGTGGATGAATTTCTTGCTGAAGGAAATCAACGTCCTGGAGTGGGATTTGAACTCCCAACCTTATGAATGAAAGAATAGAGTCAGAACCACTACACCATGACGCACAATTAGTTGCCTGGATCTATTTTCTTTCTTTTTATCTACTTTCTAGTGACATTCGACTCCATAACGGGAATTTGAGGTAAAATGCACATTTCAAAGACAAAACATATTTTCTCTTTAATCGTTCTAAATCTTTCAATCATAACGTTTTGATAGAGTAAAGTTAGATGCTGCTTATAACTTTCGACTTGCATGGTGATGTAGATACATAGTGGGCTTGCAAGTAAATTACATATAAGTTATATATACACTTTTTTTAGGAAGGGGTTTGTACTCTTTTAAAAAGAGGTAAATGAGCAAGATATTACTTACTTGACAGCTAAAGCAAAACCTTGCATAATCTCCCCTGCACCAGGACCTGTGATGTGAAGACCAAGGATTCTCTGATCACCATCTCGTAGGCAGATAGCCTGATGGAAGGAGATATAGTACACAACATGGGTAAGGTTCTTTCATCTAAGATCTCATACTGATACCAGGGCCCTGTTTCATAAAACTTGTTATTTCATTTCATTTCATTTATTTATTTCACTCTCTTTAAAAAACATCAAAATTATATACATGTTTGTTCATTATCAACATAAGATAAAAGGAAGTGGGGAATCATGAAATAAATACTTAGCATAAACAAGATACAAATTTATTTTATATAAAAAAAAACATAGTACATACATTCACAATACATTCACAATACATTCACAACAACAGAGGACAGAGAAAACATAAATATAACATAAGGTAAAGGGGAAAGATATAGATAACATAAGGTAAAGACAGTTAAAGGAAGATAAGAAGAAGAAAGTTACAGCTTGTTATCAATAACAAGTTACGATAATTGTTATAAGCTACTGAAATCCCTGCATTTGATTGACTGTGAGCAGATTTTTCATAGTCCTGTGGCAGTTGTTATTGATAACACTATTTGTGAAGTGCGAGGCCACGATTATAAATGCCACTTCAGAAAAAGAGAGACCACTTTTATACATGTGGCCTTTTTAGAAAGATTCTAAAGGGTCTAAGCAGGATTTTGTATGTGACCACAAAAAAGGTGGCCTTTGTATATGACCTCTCCGACTGGTTTGACAGTATTTACTAAATATGGGAATAGAGAGAACACGTAACTATTGGGTTGATTTGCAGTTTGCAAAACATATCAAGACTCTTGATGAATACAAATCCGCTGGACCGAAACTGCCTTTAATACAAAGCCTTCAATAACATCTTCCCCACAAAGTCAAAGAAATAATATATGACAATTTTTACATATTGTCCATGATTATAAACATCAATATATGTGGGAACTACTTACCTTAATATAGCACTGCTCGGCTGGTTTGTTTGGCACTACATACTCAAGAGGCTTGTAGAAGGCATGGTAAACCTATCAAAGAAGATACAAAAATAGAACTGTAAGGCTCTCCAGCAAATTAGTGGACTTTAATGGATTAGATAATGCTCCCCAGGGAGTGGAAAATGTGCATACATTGTGTTGTGGGTAAGCCTGAATCTGATGACAGGGGTAATAATATGTGCTGCACCTAGAAACAAAGTATTAGGCGCATTATAAATGTGAACTATTATTATTACCGGTATTACTATTATGATAAGGATGGAATTGGTAATTTGAAGTACTAGTTTGGACTAAATTTGATAAAATTAAATCCAATTTATTTCAAATGGAAATGGATAGAAATAGGAATAGGAATAGCATGAACTGGACAGTACTGACTAATTGGGATTCAACTGATTAAACATAGAATATATGACTGCAACAACTTACTTCTATGTGATCTTCTCCGTATCTCTCTATAGCAGTCTCTTCAGAGAGACCTACACAGCTGTATTCTAGAGGAGTGAATACTGTAGTGGCTACCTGTAGGGAATAGGTTCATAAATTCTTCTTTATATAATTAGAATACCTATTTTATTTCATTTTTATATTCCATATTATGTATACAAATAAAACATTCTTCTCCTTTCTTCTTACTTTTCTTTTTCTGATCTCTTAATTTTTCTTGAATTAATTTTTACCCCTTCCACCCCCCCCCCCCCCCCCTTCCCTCCCATCCCCTTCTCTCTCTCTCTCTCTCTCCTCCTTTCCTCCCCCCTTAACTCCCTCTCTTTCCCTGCTATCCTCTCTATTTCTTTTTCTCTCTTCTAATCTTTTTTCCCTTATTAAAGTAATCATCTCTTTGCATTTCCATCTGTCTATCCATTTTTGTTTATTCTTTTCTTGTGTGGTCCCAATAACTTTACACTAAAAATCTTTTATGCCTGAACAATTAATTAATGCTGCCAGATTGCCAAACAGAGTATTAGCACAATCATATTACAGGGACAGTATGCATATGGCATATAATTATAATATTAGAACAAAACTTAACAGATGTCACATCTGTACTCACCTGTTCATAGTTCATATGTTCTGTGCCTTTACCAAACAATCGTTGGGCTAAAAGCTTGCCAGCTCTGATAGCTACAGGAGTAAGCTCTATTCCACTCTATATTAAAACAAATATTAACAAAAATCATCAATCATCAAATGTATATAACTTGTACAGAACAAAATAGTATTGTTCATCAACTTTTAACAACTGCAAATCACGGGACTGAATTTTCAAAATTCAATAACAAATTCTTCAAATTTCTTGTCATGAAAACAGTTACAATTTTCATAAGTTTATGTCAAGGAGTTTTCTACTTATTCAGTGCATGTAACATTACCTCAAGTATGTCTCCAATGGCGTGTATATGAGGGACGGAAGACTGTTCATTTGACCCCATGACCTTTCCTGCTTCAGAGAGCTGAACACTGGTGTTGTCCAAGCCAAGTTGAGCGGTCTCTGGATCTCTACCTGTGAAGATAGACTCAGGATTTATTTCATTCTTAAATCTATAAGGAGTCAACTCTACCTATACATAGACCATGTGGTGGAACAAATGGACTAGTTATGTTAGTATTATTCCATTCAAAAATAATGGAGTAGATGAATTGTTACAAATGAAAGAAACAATCAAACATCTTCAGTAAAAAGGGTTAACAAGTATGTATCAAGGGGTGAATTCAGGATTTTCAGGAAAGAGAGGATGGGAGGATGGGGGTCACAGTCTTTTGGTATTAAACTGGATCCCCTATATTTATGGTGCTCGCTCCCCTAATTCAAAACAACATACAGTATGCACTCACCTACAGCAAACATGACAGTGTCAAACTCTCCATGACCTTCCTGACCTTGACCTGACCTCCACCTCACATCCAGGCTGCCATCTTGATTCTTAGCTACACTCTCAGGGACCTGTTGCCATAGAAACTCAATACCACTGGCTTCCATGTGGTCTGCTACAAGCCTGGACATTTGCTGAAAGTGAAAAATAAACCCAGGGAATATTCAATAGAAGCATGACGAGTATAACAAACACGTGATTCTAATTCAGGCAAGCAGTAAAAGGCTGTTTAAGTATAAAGGGTGAGATTCATACACAAGCCATTCGCAGTTGTATTTCTAACCCCCCCCCCCCCCAAATAAATAATAAATAAAAAATAAATAAAAATTGCAAATGCTCTACTAAAAACATTTTCAATCACACAAAACAGTATTCAACCATATTGATGGAGAGAACATTATGAACATCCCACTTATATGCAGCTTTGAGATCCCCTAAAATGCAGTCACATGTAGTATACATGCGATCATACTCAAATAGTCATCATTAATTTCCATACCTGATCGAACCCTCTGAGGCAGATGGACCGTACCATTACAGTTGTGGGGAAGCCAAGACCATGCAGGAAACCGGCACATTCTAAAGCAACATCTGATCAGGTAGGTGGTAGTGGTCAAGGAAAATGTCTAAGAAAGATGTTTAGCAGTGTTGCACCTCCATGATACTTTGTGAGCAACAAAAGACATGCATGAAATTTATTCAATCTGGACCTATTTTTAGCTCACAATCAATGATTTGATTCAATACAAACTCTCTCTGTCTCTTTCTCTCTCTGTCTCTTTCTCTCTGTCTCTGTTTCTCTGTGTGTGTCTCTCTGTCTCTTTCTGTCTCTACCTCCGTCTCTCCCTCCCTCTCACCCACCCACTATTATCACCTTAATCTCAACTTTCGACTAGGGAGAATTTTTTCAAAGGATACAGCTGCCACCAATAACCAAGCTAGAAAGAAGGACAAAACAAAAGAAAGGGAAATATGGTTCATATCACAAGATCCAATTTTAAGAATAGATATAAATAAAACTAGATGGAATTCGACTGCGCGCAGTCGAAAATGATGCCTCCGTTATAGAGCAATTTTACAAACCAAAACAGAAAAAAAAAATTGAATTCACGTTCAATGGTAATCCATTGACAGGTTCTCAGAATATTGTGATTACAAGCAATTTCTCATATACATATATGACCCTTTGATCTTTGACCTCATGACCATAAAATCTACTCAGTTCATTGGCTCTGCAAGATGTTCTGAGTTAAATAGTAATCCATCTGTCAGTTCTAATGAGAATGCGTTCACAAGCTATTTTTGCATACATAATGGGCCCATGACCTTTGACCTTATGAACCAAGAATCTACTCAGTTCATTGGCTCTGCAAGTAACAAACATGACCTAATTTTGGCATGAATCCATCAATCGGTTCTTGAGATAACGCGATCACAAGCTGTTTTTGCATTCATAATGTGCGCTGTGGCCTTTGACCTTTGACCTACGTGCTCCAAAATCTAATCAGATTGTCTTCCTATGGTGATACACACTATCATTAAGTTTGAAGTTTAAATCTCCAGTGGTTCTTGAGATATTATGATAACAATCTCAATGTATGGAATTTCATAAGTTGACCTCTGTGACCCTTGACCTTTGACCTACGTGCTCCAAAATCTAATCAGATCGTCTTCCTATGGTGATACATACTATCCTTAAGTTTGAAGTTTTTACATCTCCAGTGGTTCTTGAGATATCATGATAACAATCTCAATGTATGGAATTTCATAAGTTGACCTCTATGACCCTTGACCTTTGACCTACGTGCTCCAAAATGTAATCAGATTGTTTTCCTATAGTGATACACACTATCACTAAGTTTGAAGTTTAAATCTCCAGTGGTTCTTGAGATATCATGATAACAATCTCAATGTATGGAATTTCATAAGTTGACCTCTGTGACCCTTGACCTTAGACATACGTGCTCCAAAATCTAATCAGATCGTCTTCCTATGGTGATACATACTATCCTTAAGTTTGAAGTTTAAATCTCAAATGGTTCTTGAGATATCATGATAACAATCTCAATGTATGGAATTTCATAAGTTGACCTCTATGACCCTTGACCTTTGACCTACGTGCTCCAAAATGTAATCAGATTGTTTTCCTATAGTGATACACACTATCACTAAGTTTGAAGTTTAAATCTCCAGTGGTTCTTGAGATATCATGATAACAATCTCAATGTATGGAATTTCATAAGTTGACCTCTGTGACCCTTGACCTTAGACATACGTGCTCCAAAATCTAATCAGATCGTCTTCCTATGGTGATACATACTATCCTTAAGTTTGAAGTTTAAATCTCAAATGGTTCTTGAGATATCGCGCTAACAAACTCAATACAAGGAATTTCATAAGTTGACCTCTGTGACCTGTGACCTTTGACCTACGTGCTCCAAAATCTAATCAGATCGTCTTCCTATGGTGATACATACTATCCTTAAGTTTGAAGTTTAAATCTCAAATGGTTCTTGAGATATCGCGCTAACAAACTCAATACAAGGAATTTCATAAGTTGACCTCTGTGACCTGTGACCTTTGACCTACGTACTCCAAAATCTAATCAGATCGTCTTCCTATGGTGATAAATACTATTCACGAGTCTTAAGTTTAAATCTTAAATGGTTCTTGAGATATTGTGATAACGGTCAAACGGGACGGACGGACGGACGTACGGACGGACGGACGTACGGACGTACGGACGGACGGACGTACGGACGGACAACCCGAAAACATGATGCCTCCGGCACCACCTTCGGTGGCGGAGGCATAAAAATTAACATAAATGCTTTAAAATATAACAGTTAGTTTAGTTCAACACTTACTTTAAGTGTGCTCAACCTTTACAACACAAAAACAAAATATACAAGATTACAAAATGAAAAAGGGGCACTGAAGGCACACTTCATAGCAATTCATTACCTCAGCATAAGACAACGACAAAATATGAAAAGTAACTTTGAAAAAGTTCCTTTACACACTTGGCTGTATGTTGAGAATGCCAAAACTTGAATAGCAAAATCCCTCCTATATCACAATGAGATAAAGAAAGTTGGTACATTAGAGTACAACCTTTCCTACATGTTGGATACATAAACTGCACCAGACATTTTGTTTATAGCCATCGTTTAACAATGTTAAATCTGAGATGCATGGCCATACGTGTTATCAGTGTCTATGATATGGTGTAATATTGAAGCCCTAAAAAAAATTGTGCTTCAAAATGATCATGAAGTGCCTCAAAAAGTAAACCTTTTTGAGTGACCAGTTTTACCATACTCATTTTCCCCAATAGACTGTTATAAAAACCGTGAGAAGGAGGACGAATTCTGAAATTTCTAATTCCAATCATAGATATCTTGATAATTAGACAGGCGATTGGCTTGTAAAAGTTATGGGATACATGTATGACCTAAAGGTTTATAATTATGATTGCAGCATGAGTTAAATCCAGGATTTTTTTTAGAATCTGGAGGAAAGTTACCCAATCCCTTTAATTGATTAGTTGCTAATCATACCTCCTTCCTGGTGGAGTTTTTAGAGAGAAGATGTCATCGCTGGTAATACCATACTCCATAGCACCGGGTACCTTTGTAATCAATTACAAAGAGATATGATCAGTATAAAGTGATTTAACAATAATATATAATATGTAAACACTACATTGAAAAACATTAACAAGAAAATGTGCAAGCAACTTGTACCAAACTTTGATTACAATTTGTAAATATATTTCACAACCTGAGGTTGATTCATCCGCTGTAGAAAGAATACAGGTACATGTACATCACATTTATTTATTTCTGTTTGATGAAATTTATAGTTTTATTTCAGACAGGCCACGCCAATATGCAAATGAAAATGCAATGTTAATCAATTCTACTGTCATACATCCAGCTACTTACAATTTTTTTTCTTTTTCTTTTTTTTTTTTGCCTATGGCACAGATCGTTTGAGAGAACAAAACAATTGTTTGTTACAAATTTGATTTCATGTGAAGATACATGAATTGATGGCATCATTACCTTATCAGGGTACTTGGGTCTTCCACCTGTGGCAAGGACTATGTTGGCAGCAGAGAACTGGGTCTGGGTCAAATGACATATAACACACGATTCAAAATTATCTCCAGAAAATAAACATCAATTTTTTTTCTGGACAATAACTCTGAAATTTGTTGGGTCAGTACTCTACAATATACATGTAAGAAAGAGATACTCTCTTTACAAATATACTGGTAAACATTATCAAAATCATTTTATATTTTGGTATTATTTTTTCTTCACTACATGAAAGTAGACTGCATTCATGAAGAGTGGTAACCTACCTCTTTTCCATCTTTCATCTTGACCTTCACTGTGTGTTCATCGATGAAAGAACCTTTTCCATTCACGTATTCAACATTCCTGGCGGAAGCGAACACAAAGACACAATGTATAATCTGTGTACCTGTGATTCCGTAAAATGTTATCTACCATAGTGAAATACAAAGCAGTAAATGTCCTACATAAATGCATGAATAGATAATATAGTGGTATGGCGTGAGTCCAGCCATTGGAGAAGAGTGAAGAAGAATTTGTGTCAGATGAGAGGGGAGGGGGAGGGAGGAGCACAGGTGTCATGAGGTGTATAAACCCCACTGTTTAATACACCCCTGTGATTAAACAAACCTGAATCCACATTTTAAAAAATAGAAACAGTGCTGAAAATTGCAGTACCTTTCAAATTCTATCGCACTTGATTGACATTTATCTGTAAAAGATCCAAGTTAAATACAAGCATCTAACAAAATAAAATACTTCAAATTCCAAAATCTCAACATATCTAGCCTTTGTTTATCAAGTGCCTATTCCTATTTTACGTTCACTGATTCTTTAAATGAGAAAAAGTCCTGTATATTAAAGCAGAACAGTTTCACAAACAGACTTATATTTCCTCTACTAGGAAGTGAGCATCAATGTTAAAAAGCAGAAGATATATCTTACTTGTCTTGGAGTTGAACTCTGTGACCCCAGTTCAATGACTTCACATGACCTTGTATCCCACCAATTAAAGTTGACCTGTACAAAATCACAAACAAACAAAAATTCAGAAAGCAATTCATAAGTATACATTTCTTTGGTTGGAGAGAGAGAGAGAGAGAGAGAGAAAGAGAGAGAGAGAAAGAGAGAGAGAGAGAGAGAGAAATAAAAAATGGACATACCTTTTCATAGATTTCATTTGGTTACTCAAAGAAGAAGAACAAATTCCATCATCTAAAAGGTTTCTTTTGCAAATATAAGGTTGAACAAAGGCATGCTGTCAAAGATTTTTGTCTTGCAGTCTAGCAGAGAACTTGGCAAAAATGAAAAGAAAACCAAAATCAAACAAAACGGGAAATGAAGGGAACAAAGTACTGTCTAAACAAAAATAATAAAGAGCTCTGATTGGCTGCAAGAATTGATGTAGTGCTAGCTATAGTCAAGCTAGCTAGTGCCATCCATGGTGTAATAACAGGCTAATAGCTATACTAACACCAGTATTCTAAGTTTCTAACAAATTATTAATGTTGGCAATGAACAGGGTCTGTTGTGCCTGTTCAGCAAGAAATAACATTAACATCACTTGGTCAAAAAATTATCTGAAGTGTCTCACCAGGATAGACCAATATCATCTGGAACCTGCCATCCATAGTGTTTAGCATCATGCATAGATTCTCTGAGAAGTGAGGCATGGTGGAGTAATTTCTTTGGAATACAGCCGACGTTAACGCATGTTCCTCCAAGTCCCCATTTAGTGCCTGTAGTGGAAAATGAGTTTGGAAATGTGTAATAACATGTTTTAAAGAATTGCATTCAATAATAGACTTATTTTGGGTTCATTTGCCAAAATGAATTTATCTGATTTAAACACTTTGGCAGATCATGAGTATAACACCACAACAGTCCTTTTGCAAGATCTTCATCTACAGTTGCCACTCTCTACCCAGGTCAAGAAAATTAGTACCTTGTAGGAAAGAAATACATTTAATGTTGTGAGCAACATAATTGGTTGCCTGGCTGAAGCTGGAGAAATATTAGAACACATTGAGCATCTTGTGTGGTGGATGTGAGAACTATAGAGATATCCAAAATCATTCAACAAATTTCAGGAAGTCTAGACTGACAAATTCTTTAGAGATTACTCACCTTGGGGTGATGGATCCACATAGTCCAAAACAATGACTTTCTTATCAAAACCAGCAGCTGTGAAAGAAGAAATCAAGAAAAAAAATACTTTTGGCTGTGTTTCGCAAATAATTCTTCTGTATTTCTTAATGTCATGTACATTAGGAGATCAAATCACATGGGCACAATTTTTTTTAACTCTGATCCCCAAAATGTAGAATATAAACTGGGGGCAAATGCACACAGGCCTTTTTTCATTCTAGGTTAAGTTAATGTGGATCCTTGATACATTGTAGCTGAATTCATCTTTGCTGATCAGTCTCTTTATGTTCATAAATATTCATGAAATAGTTGACACATATGAGGGGATCACTTATTACAATTATCCACAATAAAGAATCAAGTTTGGAATTTTATCCCACGATGTGCAAGATTACTGGGTCATCAGTCACCATTGTTTTGTTTTATATTGCAATATTCCTTATCAAAAATACAGCAGCACTGCAAATTTGAAACTTGAAACAGAAAGGATCATGTCATCTCATTTCCAGTAATTAGAATTAATAATTTTAAAAAACAGTTTCAACAATATCTATTCTTTATTATAAAGCAGTCATTTAATTTCAAATGTACAGTAGCAATTAATCTAGTATCTTTACACTATAAACCCTCACTGAAAACTAGCAATGTAATGAGGGATTCTGTTGGGTTAAGTGATGTCACAAAAGATAATTCGGAGGAAATGTCAACCGAATATCATACCCTCTTTTGCACAGGCTAAGCCACCAGATCCTCCACCAATGACTGCCAGATCATAATCATAAGATGAACCTGCACACAAGAACAAGGGGGAAAAGTTGATAAAATTGTTACCTATTCTTTACATTCGTCTTATGCAACAAATTGAAGGATTCTATTCTCTTAACTTTCATCACAACATTTTCTTTCCGCCTTGAGCAAATTATAATCTGGAATTCCACATAAATTTTTGCTTCCATTTCTTTTTCTAATTATTTTTCTTCTTAATCCTGAATTGTGTAAGACCAAGTAGGTTTATTCAAGTGTTCAACCAATGATTTTAAAATTATGTGTAAAGCATCCTTTCAATACTTACAAGATACTGTTCAATTAAAAATCGACTCGGCTTGTATTTTGTAAGAGTATTGACCACAAAAAGAGAGGATCGATTGATTGACCGAGCTCTTGTGAAATGTAAATTTATTTTCATTTACTCATTATTCAATAGCAATATCAAATGACATTCTTTCACTTACTAGTTTTTGCTAGCTTGCATTTAGTCGACAAGCCGAATCAGTAGATCAAGCACCTTTGCTATCAACACCAAATAATCACCACCATTAACCTCATCATCAAACCTTCATCATCATGCATCATCATCACCATCATTATCATCATCATCATCATCATCACCATCATTATCATCACCATAAATTAAAAGGCATAATCATCATCATCATCACCATCATTAATGATTATCATCACCATAATCACCATCATCACCATCCTCCCCACCATCATCATCATCATCATCATCATCATCAACATCATCATCATCATCCACACCATCACCATCATCATCAATTCAAAATAATCATCCAGATCAATCAACGCAATAATTTTAATAAAGCAGTTCGACTTTTTACCAACAAAAATATCATTGCATGGGACTGTAATGAGATCGGTCGCTAAGAAAAGTCGTTTCAGAATGATGGAAAGCTCAAAATATCTTACCTAATGGACGAGAAGAGCTTAGCCATCTGTGTAGCACTCTCACCCTTTGACTGTATTTACTTTTCAGCAATGCATTCCTACTGTTTAGAACGCAGCATTTCGCAGCATGGAGCCCAGCCATTGCTTTCTTGCTGATTACGTAACCAGCGAATCGGCGTCATACAGTGTATCAACGGCCTGTTCGCGTGTGAGAAGGGGGAGGGGCAGGTGGTGTGGCCCAGGCCAGGGTGACCCTTTTCACGATTTCTTATATCTCAGAGACAAAAACAACAAATGTTAGATAGTGTGATCTTGGGGTATTTGAAAAGAATGATAAGCAATTCTTTTTTAATTATACCATTCTTTGACAACCTTTATACTCTTAACCCATCTAAAACTGATTAATTTCTCGCATATCCCCCATCCAAAAACTTTCAAGTTGGCCTTGTTGTTTCCGTTTAGTAATAAGCCATTTAAAAAAAAAAAAAAAAAGTTGTATTGCCCTTTAGGTGCCAGTTAAAACATTGGTCGGTCAATCGGAAATCTTTTTTTTACTTTCTAATTTTTTTTCTTTTTTACTTCTCCCTCTTTGGGCTGATATTTTTCAGTTTTGAATGCTTTGATATTTTTGTTCTCTAAAAACGTTTAAAAAAAAAACCTTTTCAAAAAGTGGACCATAGATTTCAAGATTTTGGGGTCGGTCGCAAAGGGCAATACAACGTTTTTTTTGTAGGCCTTATTGCAGTTTCGGAGAGAGAGAAAAGATGTTTAACTTACTTTTTATTTCCCTTATCCAATTTTTGCTGTCATAATCATTCTCTCTCTCTCTCTCTCTCTCTCTGTAGTCTCTAACCAAAGAAATATCAACATTTATGAGGGAAAACTTGCATTTGAAAAAAACGACACAGGATGCTTAATGTATCTTACATTCATATTTTAATATCACATTTATAATTTCCATCTCATTTCACAGATTTCCACGTATACATACAATTAAATAAATTCTTGTCTAAAAAGTAGCGAATATACAATATGCAGAAATGTGAAAAATATAGCTACCATATATCATATAACAGAAATGTCCAATGTAAATATTGGTTCAGGAACTTAGCATACATTTTTCATCTAATTTCCTTGGGGAGAACAGCGTCAAAACACATAGCTCTTTCTTGATTTTACAAGAACAATAGAACAATCTTGGGTAATTTTTACTTTTTGTTTTAAAGAAGACATTTTGAATACAGTAAAACATTTTTTTTAATATTAAAAATAATAAAAAGTAAGGTATGAACATCTCCATAGAGATCAAGCTTATCAGGTGCATGTTCCTCAAAAATGTATAAAACTGTCAATTTTTTTCTGTATTTTGACTACAGTATAAGCTGATATTTTAATAGATGACGAGAAAAAAGACATTTCGCAAGTTGTTTCTGCAATAATTAAGGCAAGCTACTTACAATACAATGTTTGCCCACGCGTTCCAAGCTCATTTTCCAACTTGTTAATATTGATTTTGTTTCAATTTTATACTTCAACAATATTCATGCTTGAAGTGCTCTTTCATACTGCAATAAAACATATTAACATAAAAAATATTCACTACATGTGACACATTAATAATCCTTGATTCACAGTACATAAAGGAAATAAAAAATATATATCTGATAATCTGTATTTACTAAAAATGCTGACATTCATGCATGCTAACTGATACTTGCGGAATATTATTTGCAAATTATTAAATTGTGGCCTTAAATTATCACTTTATCAATATCCAGATCT
The DNA here is from genome assembly GCA_035222895.1 of Strongylocentrotus droebachiensis. Classification (NCBI taxonomy): domain Eukaryota; kingdom Metazoa; phylum Echinodermata; class Echinoidea; order Camarodonta; family Strongylocentrotidae; genus Strongylocentrotus; species Strongylocentrotus droebachiensis. The sequence goes on along the minus strand of JAVYIG010006978.1, from coordinate 79,320 downwards.
CAGACTGGAAAAATTTAAGAAATTGGTAGCACTATCAATCACAGCATAAAAAAGAAATTGGATGAGCTATGGCTGAAAATTTCGAGTAGGTCTAGTATCACTTCCATGCACAACTGACAAAGAGGTGATTTTCAACCAGTAGTGGTTACCGGTATAGATGCCTTGTATAGGGGAGGTGGGGGGAGGAGGGGGGGGGGGGGGGGCTTGTGGCTCAAGCTCCCTCCCAAATTTTGTTGTTCTTGATTATAAGTGAATTTTATGCGAGGCAAAAAAAAAAAAAAAAATCTCGAACTGCTTATGTTAGCAATTCTCTTTATCTCTCTAAGTGCCATATCATTTGACTTTGGCGATCATGCTGTTCCACAACCCTCGGCTCCTAGCCTTTTGTATTTGTACCACTCCCAGTTTTTTCACTCCTCTCTCTTCCAACAATTTCTGCAGACTGTCCATCCAAAGTATCCTCCTTCTTCCCACAATTTTCCCTGTCAAAGCAAGATTCTCTAGGCCTTCTTTACCTGTAATGTGACCCATGAATTTCAACTGCCTAATCAACATCTTACGTATCATTTTCCTTTGCACTCCAGCTCGTGTGAGAACTTCCTCATTACCAGGTACTAACTTTGTCAGTCCAGGGGATTTTCATCATTCTTCTTAAAAACCACATTTCGCAACTTCCCAAACGCTTTTTAGTTTCAGAGGCTAAAGTCCATGTTTCACTACCATACATAAGTACTGGGTAGATGTAACAATTCAATACTCTTATTCTGGTCCTCATAGTACTCATTGTTTGATTTGTCAGAATTTTGCCTAACTTTGAAAAAGCAATTACCATGACTAATCTAAACTGGATATTTCAGAGTACCAGGTAAGGTGGATTTTTACAATAAACAGAGCAACAACAAAACTAACAAGTGGCAAAAGACAAAATATAGAAATAAAACAGCTATTTGGTAGGGTCTCTACTCTCTAGAAACACTAATTTTGCTATCAGAGCAAACAAAATATAACAGTAACTGATCATAGTCCTAAAACCAATTCATTCATATTGCTATTTTCGTCACATCTGCCAAACCTTTGAAAGCCTTTTTGGGTTCGTTACATGTACTGCATGTAACGCAGCAGGCACAGCACTTTACTTTATGTTCAGAAATGTATGTACATAATTACCAACCCTCATCTTTCATAATAGTGATCGTAATATTATAATGTATCAAAATAAGTAATTAAACTCATTCTGCCAGACAGACACCAATATTTGCAATGTAAACATGTCATATAAATAGCTATGTAGTTCTAACCTACAGCGAGTGGGTCCAGTGACAAAGCAAGTTTAGCGATTGATTCTCTAGTTTTGTAGTGGTAATAAGAGAACCCAGGCTTTAATTTGAGCCACATGACATCTCCTGGATGGCGATGTTAAAGGCCGGTCCTGTACATAATAGTGACTTAAAATCGTTAAGTGACTTAAAATTACAAAAGTGGCTGCCTGGCTGCAGCTTAATCCTCATACAATTACTTCTTCTTCTCATTTACTCACTGGAATGATTATTCTCCATCTTGCACAAAGTTTGGGCATATATTATACAGCTTGGACATTTCATCAGCGCCACTTAAAATGTAAGCCACCTCATTAATAATTTATCAAATTTTCTTCATGAGATGCTTCTTTCACCATTGATGCCTCTCCAGTAAAAGTCAAGTAGCATACCAAGGCTTCACAATAACTTTTTGGGGGAGGGAATCCTGATTCAAAAGTTTTAAGTCTGCATGCAGAAGCCCAATGCAAAAACCTTGAAATATTTTAGATTCCGGACGTGTCCCAGTTGCCTGTTAGTATTGAGCCCTACCATATATATCAAGCATGTACAGAAAGAAGAGTCAGATATCAAAGCGACTTTTTAGTGTTCCCAAATAAGTGGCATTTCACATCACCTTATCTTACATGAATAAGCACAACATGAAAAGTGTAATAAATTTCCACCAATATCAACAACACCACAATACATGGTGCTCATAAAAGTGTAATATCACAGAAAGGGTAAAGCCTCGTGAGACATGAGTGCCTATGTAACTTGTGTCATAGCTTGTCCACACAATATTCTTCCAGCAAATACAAATCTCAGATATAATACAATGACATCAAATACTTTCAAGCATTTGTCAGGCCATAGTTCTGTTTGACAGTTATAGGTAAACACTATAATCTTTGATCAGGAAGAAGTTTACTTTTGAGAAATGTACCTCCTAGGGACAATTTCTTGAAGCTTTTTAGATTGTATCCGAACCACAAAAGACGTTAGCCATAAAACTGGATATACGTTCCAGCGGAATGATTGAATCTGTTACACAATGAAATCCATATGGTGACAATGCTCCCATTGAACCTCGCGCTCTGCTGAAATTGAACATCATATGCATGTTTCCATCCCTTTGTCTTCTCAGTTATATGTCAAAGGTCATTCAGGGTCTCGACAGAGTGACCTCCCAAGCTGAGCAGTCCCACATGATGCTTTGCCCGTCCTCCTCTTACAACTCATCACAAGCATCTCTTCCACAGAGTTCTTTAAACAATGTTTGGATTCTACCGGAAGGCATACCAGAGTAACAGCACAATACATACAGCAATGACCCCTCCCAGAATCAGGGAATCTCTCCTTTTTCGAAGGTTTATCCTCTGGATCAAGCTATTTAATACAGGAAACCGATCTGTAAAGACAGCAGAGTTAAGAAAGAACATCCCCAAAATTCTGCTTAAGTACATAGATTACAGGATAAAAGGTAGAGAAAGGATACATCCCCCCCCCCCCTCCCTCCTCCTCCCAAACCCATCAACCTGCCATATTCATAATTTGTTAACAGAGTATTATAAGAAAACGTGCACCCATATATGAATTGCTCATGATCCCCCTTCCCCTCACTCTGGACCCCTGGCCAAAAGTAAAATACAAGAAAATACATCTTAGACAAATGTTAAAACCCTCCCACCCCCATGTCTATTGTCAGTAATTTATAAAGCTGTGCCCATCCTTCCCCCAATTCCTCATCAATTAATCTTGAATCTGCTACTGAAATACATGTACAATCAAATATTACATGTCAAAGTTCAATTTCTGCAAAGGATACTGGCCATGGAATTCATGCTAGAGGAGATCTTCTTCAGCGCTGACTTCTGACCACTCAGATTTTCTTTGGTTGCCATGGCGACACTATTAGGGAGAGAGAATTAGAGGATTTGGTTATCAAAGAAAATTGACTCATAACTATACCATCTTAAAGACATTTTAAGTTGCTCAAAAAACAAGTTTATTGATGCAAGCAAGCTTAGATTTTGAAGGGTTAAACTGTTGAAATAGAGACATGTCTGATTGTTGCTCTTATTCCTCATGAAGCAGATTGCCTTTCAAAATGGTTTTGCGATACCATAATTCACTAGCTCTGTAAATTTGCAGAGTGATGAAATGACCCATTATTCAGAGCACCAACAAGAAATAAATGTAATAACCATTGACTTCCTCTCTTGAGTGAATGGATAGATTAATGGCTTACCTTATCGTTTCATCTGCAATTCTTTCTGAACTGTGGGTAGATACAGATAAAAAGAAAATTGAGTCACACTATGAACATAATTGTTGAAAACTGTTATGGAAAGTACAATATCAAACCTGAAATGATACCACTTCTCCAGAACAAATGGCTGACTAAACACATACACAAGACTCCATCATTCCTTTATTTGTGTCTTTACTGCCATCAACATATAACAGAAACTAAAATGGTAAATTGCATGTTATAAATTGTTTGTGCCCTTTGCGTCTATCAAGAATTTCATTTCATTGGGGAAGGTGAGATCTCATTCCCAGAGTATATGGTTTGTTACGCTTTTCTATAGACTCAATCACCCCCTTCAAAACTCAAACTTTAGTCTGAGTTTATGTTTCTCTGATATTTCCTGTAGTCCATTTCAAAACAAAAGACACCTATCAAAGAACAAAAAAATTGCCTTACTTTCGTATATGTTCATTCTCCTTGAGATAGAGATCCGTTCTCCTATTGAGTCCGGAAGAGCTCTTGTAGCTGTCAATCTCCCTCTGAACGGACCCCATGAGCTCCTCCCGCTCCCTGCAGGCCTCTATGTTGGCCTTGGTCTTGTGGAACTCATGGGTATAGTCTTTGAGGATGTCTCTGTGCCTCTGAAGGGTGTGGAGTAGGGCCGCGCTGGGGGATGCCACCGACACGCTGCCGGCGTAATCTGCCATTCTATCATTTACGTCAGATAACTGGGGAACGGACATAGATTAAGTTTGGATATATGGAATTAGATTAAGTATGATCGCCAAACTGAATAGATATTCTCTACATCAGGGATTTGATAATATGGGGGGGGGGGGGTATGATTCTGAATGTTGAGTCGAACATTTAAAGGGAGGGGCGCAGTACATGTAAGGTGTGCCACCATGGTTTTAAATCTTCCACTGCTACACAACCCCTCTTTCTCTGAGGTAATTGATTGATGCTTAATTTACTGTAATAAACATTATTAGCATAATCACACATAATTTTCATCAATACTCTATCTCACTTTACTTCAGGTAGGTTTACCTTTCATGAAATTAAAAAAAAACATTGCACTTGTATCTTAGGTTATTTAGCATTAAAAAAAATTGTATGAACTTATGATAAAGTAATCTTACCTTATTTAATAATTGTTCAATCTCCATGGCCATTGTATGGAACATGTGTTCACTATTGGAAGCATTTAGAAGAGGTGCAGTATCTGAGCTGCTGTTGAGAAAAAAACAAAAGGATTTGAAAGTCCCATAATCTAAAGTAATAAAATTAAACTTGATCCCAAGGAAGGTTTTTTTTTATACTATTTCAGTTTTCTATTAACCCTTAGGAAAAGGCACATTTTGATAACATGCATAATTTCTACTGGATATCTCATTCTTAGTACCGGTATTTAACTTGTTACAAAATAAACTTAGCATTATATAGGTGGCTTAAAGTTACAAACTGATGCAAGTTTCCACTTGCATATTGACCTTATTCTTATGTTTTCCTTCTCTCCATTGATGATGTTAACAAAGATTAAATTTAATACAAAAATAAAATAAAAAACTCAAATACCTCTTACTGAAAATAGCACATACCTGTCTATGTCACTGGATCTGATAGCACTGAAACTGGTCCCAAGCTTGCTGAAGGAAACCAGTTTAAGATCTATCTCATTTTCTAGCTGCCTGGCTCTCTTCCTCAAATCTGCATTTCAGAATAGCAACAACAAGAAAAGAAGAAAATGTAATTAAGCCTCAACTTAATAAATGCAATTTGAAATGAAAGGTACATGTACATCATGGAATTGCCAATTTATGTCTGACTGACGACAATAGCGGTCACTTTTTTAAACCAAATTTTCCTCACACTGTCACTCGATGAATCTTTTCTTTTCTTCTTTTTGTTGTTGGAACAATATCAGGATGAACTCCCCCTTTAATTACTACTACAGCTCTGGGAAACACCATGAATTCTACCACTGGTGTTCACTTATGTGGGAGTTACCACTGACCCAGCAATATATAGACAAGCCCAAGGTTTGTGGTTTTTTGGCGACAACAACAAACGCTGCAGAAGTTGCCGATCTTTTGTTCATAATCAAACAATTCTTCTACATATTTCAAAGAAAATTCTAGTCTCCTCTTTCAACTGCAGAGCTACCAAGTATCATGCATTAGGCGTGACATCACGCATTTCCAGGGTCTGGAAATGCTCTCACCCACGACGCGCGCGCTAGATTTTGAAAAAACATTATACCTTATACATCACGTGTGTTATATAGTTACTTGGTACTTGTTATACATGTAGTTACCCTCGCCCGCGCGCTCACGCACCGAATCATGTAAATGTCACGCATTGCTGATCTTTGAACTTGGCGTCTCTTTTTTTCTCTCAAATTTTTGAATTCTTGCCAATTTTACCTAGTCCTAGATCTAGTCTAAATCTATAGACCCTCTCTATGGAACTATGCGACGTGTATGAACTTATGTCATGCATCGATCATCATGGAAAGCCAAAGAATAAAAAAGTAAAAATTGTCTCATTTATCCACACCGGTACAGTCAGAGCAGAGACTACATTATAGATTTCTAGTGACACATACAGTCGCAGATCACGTACACTCTGACACTAGATTCGTCTCTTTCGTTCGTTCGTTAGCCTCGATCAGTCTTAACCATGTACTATGTAGGGTGGGTCGCCGGTTGGCTCCTCTCTTTAGAAAATTATGAGGCTAACGAACGAAAGAGACAGAAATTTTCGGTCTAACTACTCGAAAACAAAACTAGTTTCTGAACACATAAATGAGTCACTTTTACTGTACTAAGCCCAAGGCCTCGGCCCGGCCCGGTTCAACATCACAATCAACAGTGTCAGTGTCACAAACACAACGAACTGTCCGATCGACTCAAAATCGGTTTCTCGGTCAATAACAAAATAAAGAATTTCTCACCTTCCCACTGATTTCCCTGTGCCATGTTGTTTCGCATTTTCCTTGGACTCAGTTCAGAGGGAAAGATGATTACACGTAGTAATACTCGCAGTTTCAATAACATTAACAGCAGGATCAGGATCGTCGATTATCGTTCGCTTATTGTCTACCACACAGCCTACATAACACACGGCTAGCTAGCTAACTACGTGGAAGCTCAGCACGGATCAGAGTGCGGGTTGCACACCATTTAGCATCATATTCGCGTTGCCAATTTTGTAATTAAAAGAATAAGGTGATATTTAAAATCATAAAATATTATTTTGAATACTATTGATTCAGATTTAAAATTTCAGATATATAAATTATTATATATGCTAGGTTATCTATTGTTTCATAATACACTTTGATACACAAATATGATTGTCGTGGATCACACAGTGGTATACTCTAAATTGTTCTTGTTAAAATAATTTGTCGGTAATTTCAGATAAAAAAGTCTTGATTGCATAATCACTGTTTTGCTCGAGTCAGAGCTGAGCAGCAGTGCAGTGGTGCTGCAGGTGAGTACATTAGGGACTTTTAGAATGAGTGGACGAGAACACGACGTACGCCGACTGATCATGCGTGTCAACGTACTCAACTGCCCATGTTGACTACAATTAGAAATCTTTTAGATTGCACTCGACGATATACATGTATGCAGGAAGTAACACTATGCATGACAGACAAAGAAAGAGGACAAAATATACAGTTCCTCATTCAACTGCATAAGTGTTGCTAGGTAGGTCAAGCCATAATGTTTGTCCAACGTGGCAACAACTAATGTATGCAGTTAGGATTCTGTCTATTGAAATACTATTATTCTTAACAGGTGAATGAAATAGTTTGTATTGAGGCACTTCACAATATGCATAATTTGGTTACATTACGAAAATGGCCTATTGCTGTGGTAGAACATCCCTTCACTGCTCTTATGTAAAAATGTGTAGAACAGGTGAATATGCATGTGACACTTGTTCTATAGCTACACACTTTTTACATAATAGCAGGGAAGGGATGTTCCTTTGTCTACCTGAGGAACTGTATATTTTATGCGCACGCGGCATGTACTAGTATCGTACTAGATTTAGGAAAATCAAGGTTGACGCATTCTCGATCGCCGACTGAGACGACGTGACGCATGCGCAGTGCCTTAAAATGACGTCACACGTTGCAGTCAAAGCTGAAAACGTGCAAATCTAAAAGTCCCTATTAATAAAAGTTCTTGGCCCGACCATGGACTTAAGTCCATGGCCGACTTATCTGTATTTGTAAGATTGTAATATCTATCGAAATATCAAAATACTTGGAGCTTGATTCGGTGGATTCAAATCTAAAATGAAGAGTAACATAATATACATGACCGGGGGTCACGACCACAAACAAATGCACAATCGCAGTCATTCGATATGCAAACTGAACAAATATTAAATTGGCCTCCAGTCTGACCAGAATAGAAAAGATAATGAAATAGAATATATATAGTAGCGTCTTCTGGGCTTTAATCTAAAATATCATCTGTTCCAAAAACAACCCAAATAACTATAAAATAAGTTTGAATTAGTATTATAATGCCTACATTATGTCTTTTTAAATTGTTGATATTATATATATGATACAATATATGTTAAGTTTCCAAGGAATTTACATGTTATGTTAATTTCTTAAGTAATTTTTGATCTTGGTAATTTTAAGTTATGTTAGTAATATTTTATTTTCTTGTTAATTCCGTTAGTAATATTGATTTTTTTTCCAGTAATCTTGATTCGTCTACAGCGCTTTGAAACATTTATGTCACAAGCACTATACAGTGCGTCCCAGAAAAAACGAAACCGAGAAGTATCGATGTTTTATCATAACTTAATCACAACCATAATTAATGAATGATACATATTTGGAAAGCTTAGAGTCTCCTCTTTCAGTTGATGCGTGAAATATGCATCATCTAAGTAGCATCAACTGAAAGAGGAGACTCTAAGCTTTCCAAATATGTATCATTCATTAATTATGGTTGTGATTAAGTTATGATAAAACATCGATACTTCTCGGTTTCGTTTTTTCTGGGACGCACTGTATATACACCGTAAATTTTCTGTATTATTATTTGTCATTTGTGTTTTACTTCTTTCTACAGAATGGCAAAAGGCAGAAAATGTGCAGAGTTGAACCCAATTATAATGGCAGAGTACGAGTATATAGTGTCTAATTATCATGGATAAGTTCATAATCAGAAAGAAGAAATCAAAGCATCCTGAAGCAGAGGCAGGATCTGCATCTAGTGACAAATTTCAAGAGGAGAGGGATGGAGAGGATCAACCTCTGACTAAAAGATCAAGAACTGATGTGACTGAAACCACAGTATTGGATCAAAGAATACCCGGGAAAATACCACATATTCCTGAGAAGAAAAAGATACATGGAGAAAATTTAGACTGCGATTACATGAGGCTCTATTCAAAGAACCAGGCAGATGATTTGTTTCAACGATGTGAGGAGTCTCTGGAGTACTTCACAGGTGATCTAGCTAGAATCAAAGTGTACGGGAAGTGGCATGATATTCCAAGAAAGCAGGTAAGTTCCAGAAATAGGTCCTGCAGATTTATTTAAATAAATAGCAGGAACTTCTTCAATTTTGTTTCGAATCAGTGCCTTCTAGAAATATAATTTTAATATATTATTATCTATTCAATTTTGTTGTCCTTCAAATATTTACTTTAAATGTTTGATTTGAACTCAATTAAAGGAGGAGTGAGGTTTGTCAAATTGGACAATATAGTCAAAATCATAACTTTTGATTTTTATCTAAAATTACAAGTAATTTATTACAGTAATAATGTTATTCCCCCAACTTGTTGATAATCAAGCTGGACACTTATAGGTACAAGGAAAAAAGAATATTTATAGTTGGGTGATATTCCTGATTTGCACTCTTGAGTCCATCTGAATGTCAACTCACGGTGCACAATTCTAATGTTTAATCGCTCATCTATTTCAAAGATTTTTAGTGAAATATTTGTGAATTGTTAATTCTGGTGCACATGGATCAATACCAAATTCAAAAGTTGATCAAATTATGTTATTCGTACTTCTTCCAGGTGGCACATGGTGACACAGGTCTAACTTATAAGTACTCAGGAGTGACCGTGCCAGCGAAACCATGGACACCAGCACTATTAGAGATTAGGGATCGGATCCAAGAAGTCACAGGGTACAAGTTCAACTTTGTGCTCATTAACAGGTATAACTAAATATTTAAACTTGTGTCTAGCAACTTCAATATACATATATATTTGTAAAAGTAGTATGCTCTCTCTCTCTCTCTTATACTAGTAAACAAATTTGATGTCAAGAAACTTGTCTCCCCATATTTTAGTCATCTCACACATTCAACAAACTGACACATTTCCATATATCTTTCTATATGTAGGTATGCAGATGGTAACAACTACATGGGCGAGCATCGGGATGATGAGAAGGACCTGGTTGCAAGCAGCCCCATCGCCTCCTTGTCTCTTGGGCAACATAGAGACTTCATCTTCAGGCACTGCGAGGCCCGCGGTGCTCAGGCCAAGCGCAAGATACCACCGGTCAAGTTGGAGCTGGAGCACGGGAGTTTGCTGAAGATGAATTATCCCACCAATGTTTACTGGTATCACTCACTGCCAGTCAGGAAGAAGGCTTTGAATATCAGAGTGAATATGACATTCAGAGACATTGTAACTGTCAAAAAGTGACTGGTGAGATGAGAATGATCTGCTTTATTTTTGAAGGAAAAAATGCCACAAGTATCAAAGCAATCTGATGTAAAGTTTGTCTGCCATCTACTGATATTGAATTACCCTACCAAGACTTTCTGGAATCATACACTGTCACTCAGTGAGGAAGAAGGCTTTAAATACCAGAGTGAATATGAAATCAGAGATATTGTAAATATTGAAAGGTGATACCGAACCATCATCTACTAAATGGGATAAAAGCCTTGGAAAGAGGAATACCCGTGTGAATGGTGACATTGTAAACATTAGGAAATACTGTTTATCCAACTTGATTTATACTAAGTTGGGAGGTTGGTTGGTTAATTAAACTATGCAGTTTGTTTATGGAATATGAAATGTGCAAGTGTATATTTCTTGTATTTAATTATAAATGTAAATACATGAAAATCTGTCTACCTTCCTGGCAATGCAGCATTTTTTGTAATGGACTGTCTACAAAGTGTGGGTAAAAAGACAACTTTATATATATTGTTAAACTGGTCTATTGAATTTCAAACTCAAATCAAAATTGACAAATATGTAGGCCTACCACAATGCTTCCAAGATTGTAAGCAAATGTTTGTAAATGGGAGACCCTTCATTAATCAATGCCATGACATACACAAATAAATCAAGGACAATCGCCACAACTAGGTTCATGTTATGCCACAATACATCAGCTTTTATTCAACAATGCAAATTAGGGTACCTTGCAGGCAATGTATTTTACAAATAGCCAATTACAAGGAAAGCATACTTGCTACAAGTAATTTCTCTTCCAAGTAATTTACAAGTAATCCACTTCTAAATCATCCTTTGAAAAAGGGAGAAAATATGACTTTATGTAAAATATTGTTATTTGATACAATACAATTCACATAACTGTAAAAAACATAATCATTTGATAATTTAAGCTTTAAATTTTGTATCTGATGAAACATCAGTTATCCCTTATTTTCAAATATTTACCAACATCAAAGAGCAGTTAGTTTTTGTTTTTTTACGACATGTTTTCATATCAACAATACCTAACTATTGAATTGTGTATAATCCTACAAATACTGGAAGCAGAACAGACTGGTACACACATAGGGGTAAAAACACAAGTGGAACAGCATGGTTAAGTGATCAATATCGGATCAATTCTTTCAACATTGAACATGATCCCCATGTATAGGAAATAGTAGCTCTTTTGGCAGTATTAAATACAATCTTGCTTCCAATAATATCACTTAAATAGAGCTCTCCAAATTGGACAGATACAATTGGACAGATACAATTGGACAACATATTGGTTCATTAACTAAGAAGTTGTACTCTAACAAAACAGTAGGGACAGTGCAGTCCAATTTTAAGTTTCTCAGACATCCAGATAAAATCAATATCTTTGACTTGCTGAGTATCAATTAAATTGGAAATGTTCAAACTAATCATAGAAGCTTGGATGTCAAATCTGAATGTAACATTTTTGCATGAAAAACATTCATAATTCTACCTTTACCAAGACCAATACCCATTTTCTATGGACAAACAAAATGTTTCGTGCTCAAAAGAAGTACTTTCAATTCTAATACTAAACCAGGTTTTATAAATGAGAAATAACATGTATTACTGCCATATAGTTATGATTCTCTCATAATTCTATAGCTGCACATTGCAGATCTTCAATTCTTGCCTTGAAATTATTAAATTTATAATCTTGATACAGTGATACCCACAATATCATTGCAGATTTTCATTCAATACCTTCTATAAACACAAAGGATATAACATGGTGGAATGACACATGCTCCAGATTTAATTGCTCATCGGTCATTATCTTATTTTAATCAAGTTCCTAACTTCAAACCTCAAATCAACTCCTTTAATACCCAACTGTAAACCTAAACCTAACCTAAGACCCAGTCATGACCATAATCCTAAAGCTTTGACGAGTTTAAAACCTGGAGCAAAATGTCAGATCACTCATAAATAATGATGCCTCGGCGATGGCTAAAGGAAAATTCATTAAATGGTAATGCTTGAAAACATCCATTGAAGGCCTGCAATTTTAGATAATTCATAAATCGTCTTCATTATTAGAAGAATAAACCAAATCATTATTTTGTTTCCTCCAACATACTCTTGGAGAGAACCACTAAGGTAGAAATAAAACTGTACTGATAATACATAATGTATCCCCTCATGACAAGAGTTTAAACGGTTCAATTCTAATGTAAAATATACTTTGGGGATAACCTTGAAGCATTTATATGGGGAAATATTTACATGTAGCTCTCAATACTTTGAAAGGGGCTATATAATGCTAATGCTTAAACAAACAAAATCATTTAATTGGGGTTGATAAATTCATGTAACCTTCAAATCTTTCAACGATTATTTTGATTGCTTTTTTTTTTGGGGGGGGGTCGTTGATCATAGCAAGCTTTGCAGAGCTAAATTTCTCAGTGTCCTTGTTTATTTTCTCCCTTTTTTTTGTGTCCCCTATTTCATTCAGTAAAGCTGATTTATGTAACACTGGTAACATATGCCAATCACTCTCCTCCCATTCCCTAATCATATATACATATACAACTCTATTTACAAACACTATTTTCAGATAACAAGATATCATATTACATCATATCATACAATTTTTTTAAACATAACTTGAATGCAATTTTTTCGTTATGTAGAAGCCACTTGAAGTGACAAGGTGATCAGGCTCACCAAAATATCCATACACAAATAGAAATTTCTTGTGGAAACTTGAAAACAATTTCTAAAACTTAAAGCGATCTTTTTTTTTTCTTTTCAAACAAATAGCCATTTTGTTTTGTTCTCTAAAAACATACAGACCTAACTTCCTGTTTTGAAAAGGCAGTAAGAATATAATACAACAAAAAGGTACAGCATTACTAGGGGAAATATATTTGTGAGGAAAAACATGTAGGTTACGAACTGGAGAATGAATAAGTATCATAATGAATGACAATATGTATTCCTTTGTAAAGACACGACACAATCATGGCTGTTTAATTGGAGCACCCTGACCACTACACACTTTGCTGCAAATCTACATAAATAAAATCAGTTAAGAACATTAAAAAAAATCAAAATGATTTTGTAGCCACAGTATTCCAAACTAAAATAAAAGTGTGAATATCAAAAATATTCTCCACGTTGAAAAACGGGAAAGTAAAGCTAATGAACATCCAGTTTACAGCAGATAAAAGGTATACTAGGTGCATGGTAATGATGAGGACAAATTCAATGACTCTGATTTGTTTTTCTTTATGAGATGATGGAATGGTTGAACTTACAAGAGTTAGTGCACAGTACACTTAAAAGATACATGGTCTTTAATAAACAGGTAGGGTTCTGCAACGTGACCTGCTATAGAATACAATACAGTACCACTTAATGATGTACAAGAGTCATGATTAATACTCGTCTTTGGTGTGTATGTACAAAGGAATCTTGGCTTTGCCATCAGCTAACTCGACTATATTTTAGATGACAGTGAAAAAATATAACCAAATTTGATAATTGGGGAATACCAGGGAATATCAAACCGAGTGAACTAATACTAAACAGTGCCACTTCTTCCCATAAAGAGTATAGTCATATAACCTCAACCGATGGAATGTACTAATTACCTTTGCAAAGAGTCAATTTTTCATCACTAGCATAGAGAGAGTAATTGAGCTATTATGAAATGGACATGATGTGGTGACTATGTATTGGATACAAGCATGCAATACGACAATGAAGCATGACATGGTCATTGGATACATCGGGGTGAAAGGTCATTATCTCTCTTAATCAAGAAGCGTATTGTATTATACAAGCAGCTTGACATCACAGCATCATAAACAGAGACAAATCTGGCGTTATGTTCTCAACATAACAAGAGATAATCGGATATGATGCTCAAAAGGTTACTTTCCTTTCTCCATACAATCACAGCCGTGAACATCAGGTCATTGAATCAACGTAATCAAACTCCATATTTCAGCTAACACCTCGTACAAAACTAATATATTCCAATCTTTCAATTGCCGTTACTGTTTGAATGAATATCCACGTGCAGTGATGCCGTCAACCTCGATCTCGACCCCGAGACAAAATGCTACATGACTGTAACTTAAAAGAAGTTTGCCTCGCACTCTCTGTCTCTGGACTACATCACCAGTCCGCGCACAAAGTTCAACCACGTGAGAAGGTCCTCAGTCCAACCATATTCGATGGTAGTCGTTGGCTCCGAATCCAGCATTGCACTTTGGACACTTTCTCTGTCTGGTCTCGTATCTCGTCTTGATACAGTTGAAGCAGAAGACATGAAAGCACTTTGTGAGGACCACGTCTTTGCGACCTTTCTTACAGCATGGACATGTCAGTTGTTCCTGAGGAAAAAGGGAGAAGACGATTATGAGGAAAGCTCTGAATGGCAATACAAATTTTACAAATAAGGTTTGGATGAAATCTACAATTGATAGTTACTGTAAACCCAGAAATTTTGTGAACATGAACTTTTCACAAGCTCATATTCACAAAAGTTTAATGCTGAGATTTTCTGATTTTGAACATCTTTGAGAAACTGGAAACACTACAGCCACTTTAAAGATGAACTGATAATGATTATGATAAAGCTGAAAATGTAATGAATGTATATTGCACTGATGCTGACAAAAAATAAACAACCTGAATCTTAAATTATCAAGAAAAGTTTACGTCTTGGTCAGTCCTGAATGAAGCAAACATCAACACTCTCCATACTACAGATATACTCAAAGAAAGAGAGAACTTTTTGCAATGATGTCACAATATTATTCCTCTCTATTAAAATTCCTCTGCCATATTGCACATGGCAGGGCGTAAACAAATTGCACTGGTAGGATTAGTTAAGGAGAGAAGAGTACTTTGGTCATGTTAAAAGGCACCAAAGCCTCTCAAAGGATGTGTGGAGGGAAGAGTGGAAGGAACTAGACAAAAGGGGAGACCCAGAATCACCTGGGAAGAGAATATCAAGAACTGGAGTGGACTAAAACTGCAAGGGTGCACCAGAATGGCAGAAGATAGAGTGAAATGGAGAGACGTTGCAATCAACCTCCGAACCGGGAGAAGATACTTAGATAGATAGATGTATCTTACCTTCAATGATCTGACTTCTTCCGCTAAGACCTCATCAGCGCTGCTTGCTAATTCCATTCGTTTGTACCTCTCAACCTTTCGTTTTAAGCTCACGCATTCCTCCTGTATTGCAATGAAACAATTCATCATTTTAATAACAGTACTTAAATACTATCAACCATGAATAAATGGTATCAGCTTTGTCAAATATCTTAAAATATACTTAAGTACAAGTACAAAATATGCACCCTGGTTGACACTTGTACTTGATGTGTTTAGGACACCTATCATTCAGAGAAAAGATAACAACCATAAATTCCTTTCCAAATCAAGACATTTTATCATTCCCAAGCTTTTAAGAGAAAACTGGGATGATGGGCTATTTATTGTATCCTACAAACAAACAGTACAAACTAATACATACTTAAAATCATAATTAATACATGTGGACAGTAATTACTTCTATACTAAAACTTCCATTGCATGCGACGAGTCACAATTAACAATGTGAAGTGTATGTGACTGAATATATTACACATTCCAGAAGTTTCATTCCCTAACTCTCATTGAGATTTCTACTCTAGACTTGCTTAAATCCATCTGTATATGAAGACAAAATTTCAATGATTTAACTCTTTATCAGAATCAAACCAATGAATACAAGGCAAGTACACAACATTTGTATACATTTCTTCATGGATTTTTTTGATTTTTTAAATTCTTTGTATTATTATATATTTTTACTTGCCTGTGCTCTCCTAAATTTATGATTCTCCTGCTCCACTGCTGATGATTTCTCTTTGACAAGCCTCTGAAGCTCTTCAGTAGTTCCATCTATCTTGTCTAGCTTCAGTTTTAAGTCTGCAGCTTGTTGAGCAATATCCATGGCCTGAAACAAACAAAATAGTTAGTATATTAAACGCGATATAAAATAGTGGTAAAAATATCTTCTTTTTTTCTTCAAAATCTTCAATCCTGAATCATTTTTGAAAAGATATATAGAGTTCCTAATCTTATGTCATTTCATTTGTGATTTAAATGTAACTTAGAGGACAACCTCTGGAAATTCATTTACAAAAAGAAAAGATGGCTTTATATACAGAGAGAAAAAGGATTAGGAAATGAACAGGTGAATAAAATGAATGAAAGAAAGATAAAGAAGAAAAGAAAGCATTTTGAATAGGAGACAGAGAATGCAGAAAACAAGGAGAGATGGAAAACGAGAAAAGAACATGGAAAAGACAGTGAAAAGAAAATAACCAAATAATATAGAATAATAATCGGAAGGCCAGGAGTGTCTAGTCTGACAGACATGAGCGCTATACAAGAACCCACTATTATTATTATTATTAATATGTGGGGAAAAATTCAATTAGTAAATATATAGCAAATGTTATGAAGAAGTAGAGAAAATAGAAACAAGATGAGAAAGTATGGATGGAAAGGATTGCAGGTGAAAGAGGAAGTTAAAAATTCCAAAATAGAGATGAAAGAAATAAAATGGCTACATACCTTTCTTTTATGCATATCCATAGCTTGCTGTCTAAGGGTAAGCTCTTTCTCCACAGTACTCAGTGTAGTCTGTAGAATCCTCTCCTTCTCCTCCAACTTCCTCACCACCTGGTTCTGGGCGTCGACCTGAGTCTGTAACGTCCCAACCTGATCTGCTAGAACATCCTTCTCCTCTCGCAACAGCTTGTGAATCTGATTGGATTTAATCCTCTGTGCAACAATGAAGGATAAAACAGATGAATATATATAAATTAGTTGGCACAATAAACCAGTCTGCTATTGTAAGACTTGACAACACTAAATTCACTTAAGTTTCTTGCCATGCCATTCACTATCCTTAAATAATGATCATTTTTTGTTTGCAATAGTTTCTTGTTTTATAGTATACATTTACTCATATCCCTTCAGTAATCGTTGCTATGGTTGACAAACAAGCTCCACTAATATACTGCACTCAAAAACACTTTCCAACATTCACTGCTGTGGTGTGACAAACATAGATGCACTAGTGATATCTCACAGTATAATACATGTATATCCAAAGGTAACAAGAAACTTTGATTCTCAATGTAAGATGTTTTTTTCAGTATGAATGCATAATTCATATTTTTTAAATGTTTTGCAAGAACTTTCTGTATTAGCAATGTATATGTAACTCTTGATATGAGCTCCCTCTGACCAGGGACTTGGGATACAAGGACTGGATTCTTTATTTTACGACCTTCCAGGGGTATTAAGCAAGCTTAGTTTGCTGCAATTGATCCCCCAAACTCCTGATAAGCAACGCTCAGACAGCCCCTCGATACCCGGAGGCTATGAAAGTTACGCAACAATGAGCGCTGGGTCGGAAATCAGAGCGATAAGGCTGGGTTTGGCAGTGCTTTGAAGTCCGATGCTCCACCCCGCCGATTTTGGCATCATTGTCATCCTTCCACTGTTTTTGGCAATACACTATATTCGATCTCTAACACCTTCTGGCTGCGCATTCACTCATCCTGCGCATATCATATGCGCAGTAGTTGTATTCCAATGAGTCGATAAACAAGGAAGTCCTACGCTTTCGAACCGTCAAATTCCGACCAGATATAGCCAAGTTACACGGACAGTTATGATTTCTTTGGACAATATGAATATGAATATTGAAGGACATTTACTCAACCTTGCGCTATGATGTGCATATTTTTATATATTTAGAAGGAAAGAGGAGATTGTAAACTTTAAACTGATACCAGTCCCATATGCGTGTTTTTGCGTGTTTTTTTGTGGCATGACTCTGAAGTTGGTCAAAGATCTCGAAACTTTGCATTTTCGACGGGACATCATTACTAAGCTAGTGACGTCATGCCGGTAAAGTGCAGGGTTCCCCTGTTTTGTATAATTGTTTTCTTGCTGATCTAGATAGATAGTTTATTGGTTTCCAAAAAAAGTAAAACCATGACACTCAAATTCTTTATCAAAATTCACAAAATCATATAGAATCTTGAGAGTAGAGTCTAGAATCTAGATCTATATGATTTTGCAATTTTTAATGAAGAATCATAGATATAAATAAAGAATGACCATGTCAATTAGACTGGATTGCCTTCACGATCATGTTTGTTTTGTTTTATTTGGTTTCTTTTAGTTTTAATTCCTTGTTTTGGTTATTAAAATTAAACTGGATACGATTGGAAAGGGGAGAAAAAAAAAGAAAATAATTTTGTATACTGCTTATCCACATTAGGTCCTATATAATTTTTATATTGAAAAAAGAGAAAAGAAGCAGTGGCGTACGCAGGATTTTTTCAAGGGGGGGGGGGGTTAACATTTTGAAATCGGGCCAAAGAATTTTCGCAACGACTCGGCCAGCCGCTGAATATAAAGCGGGGGGGGGGGGGGGGGGGGGGGATAAGAGGACACATTTCATTTATTTTTTGGTCCCGAAATTTCAAAATTTGACCGATCGACCTTCTGTTCCGTTGGGGGGGGGGGGGGGGGGGGGGGGGTTAAGGTCATATTTTAGGTCATCCATTAGGATTTTTAAAAAAGAAAAAACTCAAAGGGGGGGGGGGTGGTTTTCACAAAAAACCATATACATAATCAGTTTTTTTTATGTATGTTTTTTGTGAAAACCACCACCCCCCCTTTGAGTTTTTTCTTCTTTTTTAACCCCCCCCCCCCCCTGCGTACACGCCTGAAAAGAAGGAAATTAATATTTAAAAGAAAGGCGTTGGTAATTATACTCGTCGGTTCTTGAGCTTGACTGATTGTTATTACAACAAAAAAAATGATATTATTTGTGATGACCATGTACGTAGCTGCAGCATGCAGGGTTGTGGGTATGTGGGCCGGGCCAGGAGCCAGTAACGTTGTTTGTTACAATTATTGACAAGGGAGTTTATAGTCTACAAACTAGATCTTTCAGCTACTTAAGAGTTCAGTAACTCAGATCTGGTTAGTATAGATTTTGTTTTCATGTATATGTACGAAGTTCGGACTTTCTACCGTCGGTCGATATTGTAGATCTATTCGTGTTTCCCGAATCAGGTTGATGAGGTTTCACACAGAAGTCGCATCTCCAGGTCGTATCTAGCTAGCACTGACGAGAGCGCGACCGGCCGCTCAGCTTGGGGAGACTTTGTGTGAATTTCCGTTACCTCTTTGCCTGCACATTGGCGGTGATACCACACAATCGGACAAGTTTCACCACCACATTGAATTAAGTTTTCCGTAGCAGGAAATCCACAGATACATACTTGTTTCCCAACTTTCAATTTCCCAATCTTTCAGGTAAACTAGATGGAACTTCGACTGCGCGCAGTCGAAAATGATGCCTCCGTCAAAGAGCAATATTACAAACCAAAACAGAAGAAATTTTTCAAATTCAAGTTCAATTGTAATCCATTAACAGGTTCTCAGAATATCGTGATTACAAGCAATTTCTCATATACATAAATGACCCTTTGATCTTTGACCTCATGACCCTAAAATCTACTCAGTTCATTGGCTCTGCAAGATGTCCTGAGTTAAATAGTAATCCATCTGTCAGTTCTAATGAGAATGCGTTCACAAGCTATTTTTGACCTCGTGACCCCAAAATCTAATCAGTTCATTGGCTTTGCAAGATACATACATGACCAAAGTTTGGCAGGAATCCATCAATCGGTTCTTGAGATAACGCGATCACGAGCTGTTTTGCATACATAATGAGCCCTGTGACCTTTGACCTCGTGACCCCAAAATCTAATCAGTTCATCGGCTCTGCAAGATACATACATGACCAAAGTTTGGAAGGAATCCATCAATCGGTTCTTGAGATAACGCGATCACGAGCTGTTTTGCATACATAATGAGCCCTGTGACCTTTGACCTTTGACCTCGTGACCCCAAAATCTAATCAGTTCATTGGCTCTGCAAGATACATACATGACCAAAGTTTGGAAGGAATCCATCAACTGGTTCTTCAGATAACGCGATCACGAGAACGGGACGTACGGACGTACGGAACGACGTACGGACGGACGGACAACCCGCAAACATAATGCCTCCGGATACTTCGTAACGGAGGCATAAAAACCCAATCTTCGGCCTGGCTTTGGGACTGAATCTTAGCAGTACACACTGTTGCCATTTTATTTCCTGTGCTAAGCGAGGGCGCATGCGCAGTGAGTTATTTGTGACCTCGCCTGTCATTTGCTTCGAAGAGATTTACGAGCGCTCGAGCTCGAGCGGCAGTAATTTGGATTAGTTGGGATAACATTCTGCAGTGTCGGGGTGGAGCATGGGTTCAAAGGGAATACATCAAGATTCAAGTCCTTGTCAACTAACAAGTCCCTGCTCTGACTATCCAACTTCTTTCATATTTACAAATCATCACTTTCAGAACACCCTTCACAAGCTCACCTCTGACATGAGTTTGAAATTGGCATCATCCTTCTCTCTGAGTTGTTGTAAGAGTCTTGTGTTCATCTCCTGCATGTCTTCAAACGCTTGGCCCGTTACGTCCATTTCAGATAATAAAGCCTCCTCTTCCTGTTTACAAAAAATAAGGAAACAAACAGAAACTGTGAGACTACTGAATAATAATATGGAGAGTTGTTTGTATTTCAGATGTAAATATACTGGGCTGTGCCTTATACAAGCTTAAGCATTGTTCTGGCTTTCATTAAGGTGCCGAGTTAAAAGGGTTCTGCAATTCAAGCTCCAGCAAAATGCTCTACGGTACTTATCCTACAATAAGGAAATTTACACTTTAATCCTGAATGAAACATCATATGTATCCTTAACCCTAACATTTAGCCTAATGCTACAACTAACCTAAATCCCATTTTCAACCCTAACCCTAACTCTATATCTTTGACAAATAAAGCTCAGGGCAAATATTGCTAAAAGTAAATGTCCCATAACGGTAGAAGCATTCACAGGATCTACTCCTACAAACTACCTATACCAGGTGGAGAGAGTCAAATTTAGATTACTTTCTTGCCAAAAGATAAGGCTCTACTCATTCCTTTCTCACGGCGTCTTCGTTGGCCATCTTCCTAGCCCCACTTATAAAATGAACAATATTCCGGTATAATGACATACCTGTTTCTTTTCAGCAAGTTTCTTTTGAAGCTGGTGGATGCCTTCTTCAAGGGCTCTTATCTTTCTCATGGCGTCATCGTCGGCCATCTTTCTACTCTCCTGTCTCTCCCTCTCCTCTAGATGGCGTATTCTCTTCTGGAGCTCATCGATCTCCATTCTTGCCTTCCTCTCATTGGACATTATCTGGGAGAATTCAATAAAATCATGTGGATATTTTGCATGCAACAAATAACTTAATTACAACAACTATATACTATGTGAGGATTATTATCAAAGATGGAGTTCTTTTCCAGAAATGCAAGTGCATAATTGGAGCTCTATATGTCAGCCTCATAATTTCATGAAAATTATTATTATTACCATGATTATGGAAATAGAGAAATATACAGAAATCACTATGACACTAATTTCTATGTTTTCATTTCTTGACTTGATTATATTTCATTTAGCCATTTTCTCAAAAAATCACAGTAAAGCGTACGCAATAAATAGCTTGACACTTGGCACTCCATGAACCTGTAGAAAAAGTTAGACCAGGGCCACGTTTCATAAAACTTGTTATCAATAACAAGTTTCAATAACTGTTATAAGCTACTGAAATCATTGCATTTGATCGACTGGGAGCAAATATGTTATAGAAACATAGAAATGTGACACTTGGTATTGATAACAAGTTTTATGAAACAGGGCCCAGGTTTAACTTAGGCGGCCTTTAGGACTACTGAACAATGACCAGTGTGTTACTCACCTGTGCCTTTTCTCTCTGCTCTTTTGCCAGGCCCTTGTACATATCCAGCAGCAACTTGAGTTCTTTCTGACTCTCCTGGGCTTTCCTGTCATTTGAAGAAAAGTATGCGCAAACATTAGTATATAATCACTATGAACATGACGGACAAAGAAAGAGGATAAATTATACAGTTCCTTATTCTACCCTCAACAATTGCTGTGGTAGACAAAGGAACATCCCTTAACTGCTATTATGTATAAATATGTAGAACAGGTGTCCATGCATATTCACCTGTTCTACACATTTTTACATAATAACAGTGAAGGGATGTTCCTTTGTCTAACACAGCAATTGTTGAGGGTAGAATGAGGAACTGTATATTTTGTCCTCTTTCTTTGTTCGTCATGTTCATAGTGAATACTTGAAACAACCAAAAACAATCAAATAAGCATAGATTACATTACATAGATTAGGGAGTAGTTGACTAGGGCTGTCATAGTGTGGGGATACTGTCCATGGGGTAATTTCTAGAGGGGGGGGAGTTGTTAAAGAGGGTAGTTGTCCAGGGAGGGTGTTGATACTCCAGGGGTTGATGTTCGAGAATCGTTTGAATGACATGAGAAAATTTCCAACAGAAAAAGATATAATCTTGCTTATGTCAATCAAAGTATACATCAACATTCTGTTTCATAAAATAAATTGATCAGATACATAATCACACACACTGTCGAGAAATAAATGGAAATACATTGTTAAAAGGGCATTTCCTCATCTCATTGACACAGATTCAAAGAAAGCGTTGTACTTACTTCAAAGACGCTCTCAGCTCTTTCACCAGTTCCGACTCATTCTTCATTCCATCCTTCCCTCTATCCTCCCTCCCTCTATCTTTATCCTTCCTCTCATCTACATGATGGTGATGATGGTGATGGGAGTGGTCATCACGCTTTGGCTGATCGTGCGTACCCTCCTTGTGCTCTGAATTGGCATCTTTGTTGTTGCTGTTATTACTACCGCTCCCACTCCCCGAGGAGGATCCCAGCGATGAACTTGCTGATCCACCAAGGTGTGTGCTACTGTTGCTAATTTGAGCATGTTTCTCTACTTCTGTTTTCAACTGAGCATATCATGGAAAACAAAAACAAAATTTACATCCATCAGCAAATGGCTTACAAAATGCTGTCCATGTTCAAACTCAGAAAATAGTCATAATATATATCCTTAACATTAAATTTTACCATTTAATACTAGATGCAAGGTTACAATACAATCAATATAGGAAAATGAATTCATTCCTTTGAGAGCTCCACACTAAAGTTTTATCAAGGCGACCTACCTGAAGATTTTCAAATTGTTAAATTCAAAATATGGGGGTTCACATTTCAAACTAGAGGAAAGTCGATCTGGCGCTGCTCAGTGGCTGCCGGGCTCATGATCAATTTGGCAAAAAGAATTTCCGTTTCGGTTTAGTAAAATTTGGGGTGGACTATTAGGCTATTATTAATGTTGAGCCTTGCTCTATGTATGTACATTAAAAATTGACACACAATTGATAAACATTACATATTAACCTCCTGTAATTTCTGCTTTAATTCAATTTTCTGATATTATATTTAAATCTCTGTTTTTACCTTTGCTATTTCCACCTGTGCCTCCTTGAGTTTCCTCCTGTAGCGACTGATCTCTCCTTTGAGTTGGGCATTATGACTCTGATAACTGGACACAAGGTGACGAAGCTCACGGTTGATTGGACCTAGGAAAGTGAACAAAACCATCATGTATTTCAAAACACATCATAACGTAGGCTTAGCATACATGCTGTTCTTCTTTAGTAAAGATATTATTGAGAAATGGGACAACCAAGCCAGTACTCATGCGCTTAAAACCATTACCTACAAGAACTGGGTGGTTCCTGCATTATGCCTATGTGAGTGACAGATTACAGCGATCAACTGTTATTTCAAAATATTACTTTTAACAAAATATCACAACATACACAATGTTCTTCTTGAGTAAAGATGTTGGCAGAAATTTGTACAAACCCAATCAATACCCAAGCATTTCAATTGTTAGCCCCCCCCCCCCCCCCTTTGGGGTCAGTGAAATCTGTATTTGGTGATTGATGCCCTACAAAAAGGTTTCTAACCCAATACCTCCTGGTTCAGACCACTGCCTCCCTATTAACTATGAGCAGATACATATTGGTACCTCAACACATAATAGGGACATAGATATTTTAATGAGTTGTACAGTAGTATTCCTGATAATTAACACAGGCTTTTTGCAATATACATTTTCACATACATTTCTAGCTCATTTTCACATGTCTTTTGGTTCATGACTCTACAACCATTTGCAAAATTCTTGAAAACAAATCCCTAGCCAAGCTATTCTTTACAGTAACAGCCGCTGTTCTTCCATTGAACCTACACATGTTAAAACGTGAACATGACTTTCTTACCTGCTTGTTCATTAGCAGCTAGATTCTGCTCAAACTCTATCCTCAGCATCTCGTATTCCTTCTGGACCTGGGCTAGGTTATCTTCAAGCTGCATCACCTCGGTACGCAACTTCTTCTGACAGGCAAGCTCATCACTCTGTAGATAACACATACACACAAGTCCATTCAATACAGACATTTTCCCCAACTTATTTGAAGTGGACAAGAAGGGCTAAATGTACTTTACATTAAAGGCAAAAAAGAAGAAGAACCATTCCTCAAAAATAGGAAAGGTTGGGAGCTATGTTCTTAGATAATATTCTTCCTAATACGTCAACCACAGTACACAATTTTATGACCATTATTCAGCTATTAGCTAAAATGATAGAATTCATTTGCATTTGATATCAACATTTTCTGTTTATTGATAACCATTGATATTAAAGGCTCTCAGAGTAGGTCTTCCTCCACCCCCTCTCCCCTACCCCCAAAAGAAACAACAACAACTAAAGAAAATTGTATTCTTCAAAAGAGAATATTGTCTGCAAAACAAATGTTCAATTTGTATCTCTTTATACAGGCAATACCCTTCTAGATCTTATGTGATATTTTGATGAGCAATTCAGATGATCCCAACAACTTCATTCTTCTGACATTTGTTCTGGGCAATAGTTTGTAAAAATATGTATGGTAAGGTAAGGGTGGCAACTGAGTGTTAGGTTTAAGATTAGGATTTAGGATTATCCTTAGGATTAGGGTTAGGTATAGTGTTTGGTCCAGGATTGAAGTAGGGAATCAACTGAATGAATACAAATTGAAAGTGTAATAACCATCTCAAGAGCATGTGCCAAACAAAATTGACATCTCAGTAATCGTCTTTGGAGCATAAATCATAAGAACGCAATTCAATGTATTTACCTCCATCTGTTCAATCTGTCTGAGATGTGTCTTCTTGGTCTGTTGTAATAACGCTCTAGCATCTTCCGTCTGTGATTTCATCTCCTGGGCTTCCTTGTATAGAACTGAGAACTGAGACTGAAGACATTTGTAGGTCGCTGTATCCTTAATCACATGCTCAGGTAACAGCTTAACCTGTGGAGTGAAGCATTATGGGCATCAAAATTACACCCAATATGAACTCAGTGAGATTCATTTCAAGAAAACGTATTTCAAATCCATTTGAATCAGCCAGTTCATGGTTGCAGTCTGAGCATGAGCAGATAAAGGTCATTGCAGAACAAATTGTGAAATACACGGAGGCAAAATACTGGATACGTGCTCATGAAAGTTATGTAATTATTATTCATTCATGCACAAGCAGTGCACTCCATGACACACAGGTGGAAGTATTCTTTGAAAAGGGGAAACAAAGGCTATTTATGTAGCACCTCCATCGCTGTCGGAGTGATTATTTTAAAATGTACAAAGTGGGACCTCTTTATGTTTTGAATTTCTGTGGATATTCAAGGTCATTGCAGCCATGTGCTAACCCTGAACCGGTCCATTATTACCATGTGATAATTACACGTCATGGCACAGTTTAGGCGCACCATGGGTGAACAACAAATTAAAAAATAAGAAAAAAATAATGCAAACTTGCTTGAAATCTCACACCCTGAAATTCACAAACACAGATATGAACACATGGGAAAGCATTAGGTACTTTTAGATTGAGTGGACGAGAACACGACGAACGCCGACTGATCATACGTTTCAACGTACTTAACTGCCCATGTTGACTACAATTAGAAATCTTATAGATTGCACTCGACGATATACATGAATGCAGGAAGTAACACTATGAACATCACGGACAAAGAAAGAGGACAAAATATACAGTTCCTCATTCTACCCTCAACAAAAGAACATCCCTTCAATGCTATTATGTAAATATGTGTAGAACAGGTGAATATGCATGTGACACCTGTTCTACACATTTTTACATAATAGCAAGGAAGGGATGTTCGTTTGTCTACCTGAGGAACTGTATATTTTATGCGCACGCGGCCTACTAGTACCTTGAGCATATAAAGGCGCTATATAAATACCAATATGTATGTATGTACTAGATTTAGGAAAATCAAGGTTGACGCATTCTCGATCGCCGACTGAGACGACGTAACGCATGCGCAGTGCCTTAAAATGACGTCACACGTTGCAGTCAAAGCTGTCGACGTGCAAATCTAAAAGTCCCTATTGTAGGGAGACGACGTACATGATGTGGATGTGGATACGGAATGCCTTGATTAATTTGCTTATTACACATTAATTGCACATCTTCCTGCAGAAGTAATTGATTGTTCTTCTTTATTCACACATGCGTGTATACATATGTGATGATAGTTCTGTTGGGTTCAATTAGAATATATTTTTTTATCAATACCAGAACTGAAGATTATCTCTGGCTCAGCAATACTATGATATGTAAAGTCACTAAGAACATTTGGTAACCATTAAACTTTTTTTTTAAACTCTCACAAAAGAAGCATTTATACTTTAGAGCTGATAGGAATAAAGTATGGTAACACTCTTCAAAAGTAACAATATTTACATTGTATTTGTATTACATTAAACCTCACAATAATAATGTTGTGAAATAGGCTCTACTGGAGAATCTGAGGAATTATTAGTAAGGTGCCCAAAGTCTCCTCGTCTTTCACCTACACAAAGTATCCCTCTCAGAAAATGTTATAAAATGTACAAAGCTCAAAAATAGACTCACATTCATCTTTGACTGCTCTAACTCTTTGACGACATCTTGATATTTTTCTTGGAGCTTCTCCAGGTCATTCAAACGACTTGAAGCTAAGTCCTTGTTCTCTTCAAGATCGTTCACTATACTCTGAAGCTGCAATACAAGATGTATGAAATGGGTAATCAAACACGAATTATGAACACAACATGTTTGACAGTGCAACAAAATGTTCGCAAGTATCACAAGTATTACAATTTTTCAATTACCGGTATAATGCAAAGAAAAAAATTACAAAATTACAACAGTTTTTTTTTTTTCCCTATTTTTCCCAATTTTTTTTGCCAGTTTCAATTTCAGGTGATTACATTTTCTAATTCTACAATACTTATCTAGGTCATTCAAAATACTGAAATACTTATACAAGGTGTATCCAAGAGGAAAAATAAATCAAACTCTTCCACTCTCATCCATTTGTCGTCATATTCAGAGATAAATTAACATGGAAGTCAGCATCAAGGCCTATGAGATCTCTCGACTGCCATTCTCTCTATCAGTTGCATAGTATGGGATGTGGGTCCACCTGTTGAAAGGGCATTGGTATTACTAGATGGGATGAAACTCTAGATAAATAGTCAAAGGATGGGGTGTAGGAGGGGTTCTTATTATTTTCTTTTCATGTTCCTTTTCCCCATCTCTCTCACTCTCTCTCATTTGCTCACTCTTGCTCTCTATCTCTCTCACTTCTTTTTCTTTTTGTTCACCATTCCAAAAGGAAGCATCCCCTTGCCCCTCTGAAGCCATGACATGTACTTTGATTTTCATATCATTATCAATCTGAAATGCGCATAGAGATGGCCGCGGAAGGGAGTCAGTAGTTTTGCACCTGATCTCAGGATAGACTTATACAATCAACCTCCCAGCTGTGATTCTCGCCTCTACCACCACGAGCCAACCAAGGGCACAGACAACACGTTCACGACCTCAGAGGAAATCGAAAACGGACATATTGAATGATTCTGAGGCTGTTTCTGCAAATGTTGAATGTCTCTCTGATAATGATGAGAAGACCATCAGAACAGCACCGCCACTCCCCGCAAAGAAGACGCCAGTGGTAGCCTAGCTGCACACGCTTCCCTATCAGGCATGTCATCGGCTCAGAAACGCAGAGATGACATAACAACACCAGCAGGAATAGCGAGATACTTTGACGCAGCAACAAAAAACTTTGAAAGGATGATTGAAAGAGCCATTGAATCTCTCGTTGCTAACCTGGAACGAGTCGAGGCACAGCTGGGACAAGCTATAGAATTTGAGAGCCAGAGAGTTACAGAATTGGAAGACAAAAACAAACACCCTTGTCAGAATTCCAGCCTGAAGTATTGATTGATCTTACCTGTTTTGAAGCCAGTCCACCCGATCCGTCGCCAGACCCTCCGATGAATGTTGCCGTTTTGAGCTTGGTGTAACTCTCCTCCAGTAGAAGTTCTAGTTTGAAGACTCTTTGCTTTGCTCGGTTGAGATCATACTGAAGGTCATCTACTTGGTTGTGAGCTTCAGCAAGTTTGGTTTCCACCGATACCAGCTTGTCACTGTATCCGGTGTACTTTGATAAAGGAAAGATAATGCAACGTTAGAGCTTCTATTTGGATTTCTACATTTAAAAAAAATCAAACTTGTCTTTTTTCTTTTTAGATACATCATTCAAATCTTTCTACAGATGACTTCATACAATTCAAGTTTACCAGAGCTAATTAACACTGCAATTCCCATATTCATTTCTGCAAATGAGACAATAAATATATAAGTACTAATGAGTCATTTACCAAAACATGTCGAAAAATACATTTTACTTGCTGAGTATTAGTGACTTTACCCCCTCCAAGTCTTATGCATCTTTGTAATAGCAATTTAAAAATGTATAACCATCATTTACTGTACAGCTTAACAAATTCATGCATATATTTTGTGAGGTGAAACAGAACCTTGCTCACGCCACTGACATAGGTGAAGATAAAAAGGGACTTTGCAATTATTTCACAAATCCTTATACATACATACCAAATAGTATACATGTCCTTATTCATGATATCTATTTGCTATTAAAGTAATGATTGATCACTCAAGGCTTGTCACATTGTAAAGAACAAGATGGGCAGTTAGAAAACTAGGTATAGCGTGCAATAGGAGCCAGTCTATCTCAAAACAAGAATTTAACCCATTAGCAACTAGAGATTTTGTAAAGATGACCACTCACTGGAAGATGTTGCAATATTGCTCTCATTTTGACATTGTTCTGAACAATTTAAAACATGCGCTATTTTTCTATGGAGAATCCTAATGTAAACATTATAAGGATTACGCACATATAACATTATCACGGTAGACCTTCGAACAGATACTATAACGCTTTGAAAACAGACAGGCGGTTTCGGGTGTTTCAGTGAGTAAAAGAAGGGGAAGTTTCGGGCATTTTAGTTGCTAATGGGTTAAGAGATACATAAAGCTGTTCTGGTGGTCAGCCCTCTGTCATTGCCTTTTGACCCACTCTGACAGACCTTGATAGAAAACCCAGAGTCACATCTTGGTGACTGTGATGGTGAAGGTTGGTACCTAGACGTAAATAATCAGATCTGACTGATACATGACTGTAACAACTCAATCACATGCACACGCACACACAGATCCTTTCACA
This sequence comes from Strongylocentrotus droebachiensis, assembly GCA_035222895.1. Classification (NCBI taxonomy): domain Eukaryota; kingdom Metazoa; phylum Echinodermata; class Echinoidea; order Camarodonta; family Strongylocentrotidae; genus Strongylocentrotus; species Strongylocentrotus droebachiensis. Next base: position 49,295 of record JAVYIG010006978.1, on the reverse strand, counting down.
TGCAACACCCATCGCACATGCCCACAACTGAACATACATCATAACAACATACCTTCAAAGTAGTTTCTCTGTGTTTTTCCTGCACAGATGCCATCATGTCTGTCAATCTCTTGTTTTCTTCATACAGCTGATCATTTACTATCTTCAGTCCTTGCTCAGACTCTGTGCAATTTCAAATGAGGATGAGGTAAAATTCATATGAAGATGTCATAATGAGGTAAAATAAATGAAGATGAGGAATTGAGGTAAAATAAGGTAAAATTCAAATGAAGATGAGAAAATGAGGTAAAATAAATTCAAATTCAAATGGAAGATGAGATAAAAAGGTAAAATTCAAATGAAGATGTCATAATGAGGTAAAATATGGTAAAATTCAAAGGAAAGATGAGATAATGAGGTAAAATTCAAATGAAGATGAGCTAATGATGTAGAATATGCACACATTGAGAATCACACATTGAGAATAACGTAAAGTGCTTTCAATGCTAGGAAAACAAAACGCATAGTACCTTGAATCGTTGGAATTAATTCTCTTTCCTAGTATTAAAGTAATATGGAGGGAAGAAGGGCTGTAAAACCCAGGAATCTTCTTTGGGAACAAACTCCATGTACAGAGCTTGTACCTATTCTATTTTAAGAAGAAATACTAAATAACTTATCTTAGTCCAGACTTGGTGTGAATGTACAACTGTACAACACTTAGATTCTTGGGAAAGATGTCCTACTCAAGGCACAGAAAATGATCATCACAGGGACATGGAATTTGATGCTACACAGTTACATCAAATGCATTTAACAGGTTTCCAGGACAGCATAGTACACACTAAGAGCTCTTGCAAAGCAGGGATGACTTCAGAATGAAAATAACAAAGGTTTGTTCTCCCTGACAAGAGTATGTTGAACAAAGGTAATAAATATATCACTGCATACTTTACCCTGCAAAATTACTATGGTATTTCCAAACAACCCCCTGAGATGCTGCAAGGCCATCATTAACTCAATATGGACCTAGGATACACACATTCATGTCCAGAAACCTGCATGTACAATACAATAACATGATTTCTCTTTCTAACAATAAGAACATCATTACTAACCTGTTACTGCCATGTCTTTCACAAATGCTTCCTGCCTGCTCTTGAGCTCATCAAACGACCTGAGTAGCCTCGAGACGGCTTCCTTGGAAAACTTGCAGCGCTCCTTGAGTCTGAGATCGATCTCAGTCTGATCACAGCTCGACATCATGGCAAGGAATGATGTCATCTCCTCGTTGGCTATTTCAAATTTATAAAATCAGATTTAGAAATTAACAACAGAAGTATTCAAAACAGCATAGCAAAAAATAAAGTCTTTTTTAAAGCCTACTGTATACTGTACAATCCTTCAAAGTCTGATTTTCAAAGAAGTTGCAGTTGCATACAATAAGGTTATGTAAATAAATATCATCTTCCTGAATGAGGTTCTGAATAATGATATGCATAGTAACAAGCAGAATTTTAAGTCAATATAACCATTCTAGTCAGCGTTAAAACCAAATCTGCTTTAAATTGTAGACAATCAAACAACCGAAATGACTACGATTCTGAGCCGATGTGACTTCTGTTCCTTCAAAGAAACTTGCAGTCCCCCAGCAATGGTATTTCATTATTCATATAAGTATTCAGAGTTTCAGACCTTTGATTATTACGATTGTATATGTCTGAATGTTCATGCCAAATGTGATTGCCAATTCATCCAAAATCAATCAACCCCCACCCCCCCCCCCCCCCAAGAGGACAATCATCCCCCAGAAAATTACCTCCTAGGACAAGTTGTTTTCCATTTTATTCACCCATCAACTATCCTGATGGAACCAGACTATTCAATCTACAAGTATCACACCCCTTCTGACATAATGTATTTCATCATTACTGTAACTGTCTGATTATGATTATTTCTTTTTGTAAATTGATCAGTTAACTTTTTACCACTGAAAACCAAATTTCCAAAAGGATAGTAAATGCTTCATTTCATTTCATTTCCTAACCACATGTCTGTGAATGACTAGAATTAATTGCAATGCAAGCAAAACTATACCACAACCATAATAAACCAACAGTAAAGATTGTTAAATAAGGTATTTCTACTGACTTATACAGACTAATAGACATTAATTATTCAGATTATGAACCCACTGACCACATATATACCATTATCTCCTGTATTACGCCTATGGGAATTAGAGAATTCAGTAGTCAATGGGTTAAAGTAAATCTATTCAAGATCAAGTTGGTTTCTACATGCACAAACCTGATAAGATTCTTTTCCTGGATTGTGTAACTCAACCATGAATAGATTTTAGCTAATTGACTGATGGCCAAGATACACAGCTCATATATTTGATACAGAGCCAATTTATTTTTACATGAAAGTGAAACTCACGTTATCATAACAATTTTAATTTTCACATAGCTCAGATTACTTTATAGTTCAGCTGTCCCACACTGTACCGGTATTTCATTCATGTATCAACCTTATTCATTTTTTTTTGTTCAGTCCTTCCCTGAAGTTGAGAATAACCATACTTTACAACTCTGCAATCATTCATATTCAACACTTCCTTTATAAACTACAGTAAAACATAGAAATAAATGCCTCATACAAAATCATTTTCTAAATATAAATCTTCAATGGAATGACATTTGCAACATACCAAATTTCTTTTTCAATTTAACTTTCGGAAGTGTTGTTTCCTTTCTCTATTTCAGAATGAGAAGTCACTTGCATTTCCTCATATTCCGCCACGTTCAACATGACCTTACAATGGAAACTGTCCAAGAAATATTTGTATAAAGCAAGACTTATGACAAAGGCATAACAAAAAGTACAGTCTGTTGCAGTGTCAAAATAACACTTTGTTAAATATGTACCGTATTTTCTGGCGTAAAGGCCGCAGTATTTTCGGGTGAGAAAAAATCAAAAAGTCGGGGTGCGGCGTATACGCAACAACAACAAAATTCAGCGGTCAAAACATCACGTCCATTTGCACGTATGGGACTATAGGAACGGTAGCATGACTAGACAACGGTACAGGACAATTCTAGAATAACTCCACACAACTTACCGACAATTTTATGTTGCATAGTTGACATGAAGACGAAAAAACTTATTTTTCTAATAAAATCTGCCGATAGATCTAGATCTAAGTCCGTACCATTGCATCGCCAAAAAGTAAACAAAGGGACAGGCAGTTACGGTTACAGAGCTAGCTGCCGCGCAACGCAACTGCGCAGGTCGAAAAATGCTATTTCGGATTACACCGCACATCGAGGAAGGGGTATTGTAGGATACCAAATCTGCGTACGATACAGTACTAGCTTAAAAGTCGATGAAGATCTGCTAAATTATGATCATTTTTTAGGTTAACTTCTTGTTGATTTATAAGAATATTGATGAATTTGGTATAGTTTGTAAAAAAAAAAGTGTTCTACAAGAAAATTACGATCATTTTGTTTGGTCCGTTTTTTTTTTTTTTTTTTTTTTTTTTTTTCCTCTACGAAATGTCAAAGTTGGGGGTGCGGCCTATACGGCGGTGCGGCCTTTACGCCGGCAAATACGGTAGAACATGCATAAAACTACTGGTTTACTACAGCAGGTCCTTCGGAGTGATGGCATTTATTATAAAAACTCAAATCTTATAAGTCACTCCTATACCATGTGGACATGCTTGGTACTTCCTACCTTTAGTGACAACATCAAATAAATTCTCTTCAGATTACATCTGAATTATTTTCTCAGGAATGTGCTCATTTGCCAGAAGGGTCTTGAAATTTGGGTGGCATTGGTTTAAAACCAAGTCAACTTGTTAGTGCCCATGAGGGGGAAAAAGGGCACAGTAGACAATATAGATTTAGACAGCACAAACATAAATTGCCACGTGGAACTGCACTTTCACTAAGCAAAATACAAGAGATTTAATGAAGAAAACAGTGGTTTCTATACTCTAGTCATGGATCCTCCATTGCCTAATCTTTTGGATAGGAATCATTCTCTATAAAGTAACAGACTTGATAGATACTTTATCAAATCATATTTCAATTATGTTTTTGAACAAGATGTACAAGATGTATTTCAATCATGTTTTTGAACGAGATGTACAAGATATATTTCACCTGTCCCCTTTGAACAATCACCCACTCACTCTATCAATCCTTACCTTTCTTTTCATCCTTAATGCTATCTTTACTATCTGAATCCATGTATAGCCTCTCCTGGGAATCTTCTGATCCTTCCATCCTGTAATCTGACCCATGACCCTTGACCTCCACAGGTTCAACTTTGACCTCTGACCGAGGCTCCTGTTTGACCTCCTGCTTGATATTAGGTGGTTCTGTCTTGATCTCTGGTGATGGTTCCGGGTCTGGTTTGATGGGTGGGAAGCTGACGATGGGTGGAAAGCTTACTACGGCTGGCTTGGTCTCGGTGACAGGGACCCTGAACCTCTCTAGCAAGATTCTTAGATCTTCTTCAAGCTGTGATAAACCAAAACAAAGCATTGTCAGTTTTTAAAGTTAGTTGTCAGTTTTTTAAGTAAATTGTCAGTTTTTAAAGAAAAATGAAGCCTATGTCTCATGTTAATGTATCACAGGTTCTAATTATGCAAAATGCACCATGAAAAGCCAAGTATTGCAAAGTATTGGTGAATATAAATCAGAAATTATCTGGTAACCCTTTTCATGAGATACAAAAATAAGTGAAATTGCTTTTAAGGTGCGGTACCAATGACCACAAATAATAAATTCTGGACATCTAGAACCCCAAAACTTTCACTTGACACTTTATGAGCTGCATGTTAAGAAGTATAAAAGAAATAATGAATAACATTAAACCCACATACAGAACCCAAGTTCGAATTGGGTTCCATGCGAGCCATATTCTATGCCAGCTCATACTGGTATATCAACAAGTTATGCTTTTATTTCAGTTGAGAGTGTAAACTTCCAATTAGGTCCAATATCTCATTATATCATACCTGGGCCCCGTCTTACAAAGAGTTGATATTATTCGCAACTTATTTGCGATTGATATCAATCGCAACTATGAACACAAGAGATAGAAGACTGCAAACTTGCGATTGATTAGAGGACTTGCGATTGATTTGGATCAATCGCAACTCTTTGTGAGACGGGGACCTGGAATACAGTAAAGCAACATGGACTCCCTACCAAAAAGAGCAAACAATCTTCAATGGGAGATTGGTACAATTTAAAATTCTCCAGACGAGAGCACACATACAGTATATCAGAACAGACTAAAGCAACATGGACTCCCTACCAAAAAGAGCACAATATCTTTGGGAGATTGGTACAATTTGAAATTCTCCAGACGAGAACACACACATATCAGAAAAGACTAAAGCAACATGGACTCCCTACCAAAAAGAGCAAAATATCTTTGGGATATTGGTAAATTTAAAAATTATCCAGACGAGAGCACACAGATATCAGAACAGACTAAAGCAACATGGACTCCCTACCAAAAAGAGCACAATATCCTTGGGAGATTGGTACATTTTAAATTCTCCAGATGAGAACACACAGATATTAGAACAGACTAAAGCAACATGGACTCCCTACCAAAAAGAGCACAATATCTTTGGGAAATTGGTACATTTTGAAAATCTCCAGACGAGAACACACATATATCAGAAGACTAAACTTCCTTACCTGTGTCCAGTACTGATTCATCAATCCCAGTACATATTCGTCTGTGTTCTGTCTTGAGTGAAGACGTTCAATCTGTCCTCTTAGGTCATTCTCTAGAACACTCCTGATGTCAAGGCGCTCCACCAGTTTCTTGTTCTGAAACCTCAGCACCTTGATGTCCATTTCCTCCTATAAATGGGCATGACATTTAGCATTTCAGCATTAGAAATGAGTATCTCACTATGACTAAGGTTGGCAAAAGTGGCAAATGGACACTTTCGGACATTTACCAGAATCATCAATTACTCTTTTAAGGACACCTCACCCAGAGAAATAACTGGAGGTTATTCTGAGAGATTTATTGTATTATTGCCCCTTAATCTACAAGATCCTCAACTGAAGTGTATGAGAGAGGTATAAAGCAAGATATTCTTGGCATACTGTAGTTTTCAGCACGACATAGGCATCACCATTTTCTTGACAGTTTTTTTCAAATTTATGAATGCTTCCTTCTCAGGTGTGTGTAGTGCAATATTTCATTCACCTGCTATTATCCTTTGTACTACAATTGTCAGAATACAACTTTGCATAAGTAAACTGGTGTTCTTCTGGGGTGAAGGTTTCGCATAAATATGTCAACTGCATATTTATGAATTTTTTAATAAATGAGTTACATTTGTTCCCCTGTTACATATTTTTCACCAAACATACCTTTTACCTTCTCAGATATGATTTTCCCTCATTGAAAAGTGAAGGTTTTGTTGTTGAATTAGAAAGTATTTCCAAATAAACGTCGTTGCATGATACATGCATGTACAACTTTGCCTGGTATGTCCCATTATAAAGAAAAGGGCTACTTCCATGTCAGGCTAAAAGGCATTACATCATGCCAAGAATATCTACATTTCAATATGTCTTGTCCACTATCATAAGGAATATTTTACATCAAATGACAGAAATACATCTCATCTTTCAACATACCTGAACTTATTCTTTGGGGTGAGGTTTCCTTTAAAACTTATGTAAATATTCTTAAAATGCTTGCAAACCTTCCAGGGGAATTTTTTTTTACATCTTCCAGCTTTTCAAGATATTTTAGAGAACATAACTGTTGGCAAAATAATCTGCAAATATGCACCACAGTCATCAACTATTTTTCAACTGGTCTGCAAACATTACATTTGATCCTCAATTATTTTTCAAGTATTCATCCACATCCAAATTGTGATGAATAATTAATGAATATTTGAAGAATCAACTATTCTTCAACTGGTCTGCAAACATTACATTTGATCCTCAATTATTTTTCAAGTATTCATCCACATCCAAATTGTGATGAATAATTAATGAATATTTGAAGAATGATTATAAAATAGTTTGCAAATACAACAAATGGTTAGAGAATAGTTGCATTATAGATACACAATAGTTGAAGAATTATCTACCGTAGTCGGCTTTGATTTTTTTTTTTTTTTTTTTTTTTTTTGGGGGGGGGGGGGATTTTTTAACGATTTAAGAACACCCCTTTTGATGACAAGGTCAAGTTAAGAGTTGGCTGGACAGTTTACACCCACTTTTTCTATAGGGTACACTCCACAGGAGGATTTGGGGGGGGGGGGGGGGGGGGGGTAGGCATGAGGTGGATTCTGAAACTTTTCAGACTGCTCGCAGAATGTCAACTGTTTTTCCTTCAATTTTTCACCTAATATTCATCTATATGTCACTGAGTATACAACTATTTTAATGTAAAAATTTGAGATTTTTTTAATGCATCTCTTAACTCTGTGCTCAAAGCCTCAAACATCGTCAAACCTTCATCACTTACTGAGATACTTCTTTAGTAACTAGTGGTGAAAATATACAATGTGTCAGACTAAGAGAAGCCGGTGTTAGGCCAAGGCAAGACATCACATCTCAATCTAACAGATACATTTTAATGGAGTGTTTGGTATTTAGCCTTGTTATGAAAACCCCTGGAAGTACTAATAAGCTGGGATTGTTAATCCAACCTTATTTATGAGTCATAGATTAACAAATTGTGCTCAAAATCGAGACCATATCAACAATGTTAATTCTGTAAAACTATTCACTGTATTCTTCCTATTTCTGGAGGGAGGAGGGGGGGGGGATTTCCAGATAATTAGGCCTGAATTCACAAGGAGGTTCGTCGACAAACCTAGGTTTTTTTGCGTCATATGACACGATTCGACACGTTTTTACAAAGCGTAAAAACGCGTCATATGACGCACTTAAACCTAGGTTTGTCGACAAACCTCCTTTGTGAATTCGGGCCATAAAGTATCCCATCATTAAATGTGTACATGTATTAGCATAAGGGTAGAGCACAAATGTATCAGGACAAAATATTGTCTCCTTCGACCTTGACTATCAGCCTAGTCCGATTCAGTTTAGATCATAAATTGGGTTATTACCTGTGAGGAAACGGCTCCTATGCTGTAGGGTTCTACATAGACCTTTTTGGAAGGAGGCTCCCCTGCGCTACTGGAGGCTCCTTGATTAGGCGACGACGAAGTCTCACTGATAGACCTCTTGGATGTCATGGTTGCCTCCTGTCAAAGAAAGAGCAAAAGCAAACAAATTGTGAAGGAATAGATGAACAATGAAGATGTGCACACAACATATAACAGTAGAGTCCCGTCTGTTGGCTTCGGCACTTTATGGGGACCAAATCTTAGAGGATCCTTTATTTCTTCCTGAATACCCTTCATTCTTGGATCCCAAAGAGTCCTGAGCTTTACAAAAGGGTTACAAGTATAGTCAATTTATTGTGTTTTTACTTTTTTTCTTTTTTAACTTTGCTCGAAAGAAAACTTAAACTAGTACTAAGAAAACCTTAGCAATCAGTTACACATATTAGCTGGTGACAGCCATTTTAGTAAGATTTTCTTTAGCATAAATCTGTAAAATTTGAAATACAAATATCAAGTCAAGTCAAGTCCTCAAAAGCACCAAAGACCCTGTTTTCATCCTGCTCTTATTCAACACCCCCCCCCCCCCCCCAGCTCCCAGGTCTTGTCAAGATTATGGACACACCATTATACCTTTTGGAGTAATTATCCCAACACATAACAAGTTGCAAGAACAGGATTTTGAGTAACACTCAGACTCGTGTCTGTCTCGATGCTTATAATATGAGGTCAACTTCAAATTCAACAGAATTTAAACCAATTTGAATTGCATATTTAAAACTCAAGCACCAGATCAAGACTTTAAATGGAAATCTTTTACGTTGTCTTCACTTTATCATGGCCATGTCCATGCCCATGGCAGTCACGGTGGTCAGTGCGACATTGGTCATCTTTTTAATTTGCAACGTCTTCAGTTTCCCCCATTTTTTCAAAGCCAAAGGCACAGGGCCAGGGCTGCACAGGCACAACTGCATCTCAGAAACTTGTTAAAACAGTCAAACTCATATACACTCAACAACAACCATCATCTTTTCAAGATAGTCAGACTCCATAAACACTTGGCAATTTTTATCACCATTCACACATTTGATTTTTTGAACCACACCCACACAATTCAGTGAGCTAGTTTGGTGGTTAAAGTCAAACATTCAATCACTCTCAAACTAGGATGTTTATATAATCTCATAAGATATAAGAGAGATCTTTAGAAAGTTTTTTCATCTAAGTTATCATGAAAGAGGCGAAGTGATGCTCACTTCTTTCAGTCAATAAACTTAATGTCACAATTGAGTTCAGCTCCATTACCATCAACAATCGACAATGAACAACTTCATCACCGTCATTCATTTCAATTTTCATTCGCACTCGCAATTTTCACAGTCAAACGTATAATTTCATAATCATTATCTCAGTTAATAAAACCTGATTTTTATAACCTCTACCAGCTTATGTTTAAACCATAAGTGGTCTTATACCTTCTAATCAAAAGACTGTAGAATTACGCCCTGTTTTTCTGGTCTCCTTTCCATACAAACTCAGGAAAAAATAATCAAGCGAATCTCGGACTTACTGCTTCCGGGCCGCGGGGTCAGCGTCGGTGTCGTCCGCAGAGAGAGGTATCTTTGCTTTTGTAGTACGACAAAAAAACACATTGTAAAAACATAGGGAAGTGGTCTGTGTTTACAGACCCTAAAAGTATGGGAGGAATCTCGAGAGTCCATGGATGGAACGTGACTCGTCCGGACCTTTTCAAAAGAAGGAGAAGGCAGGGCATTTACCGGTAACTATTTACTATTTGTTTCTTCCAGGATGGCCATCATGCTAAATAAAGCTGACCAAAGTATATTTATTCACAGACGGCGGATAATGCTATTCAATTAGTTGAGTATACTGATGCAATATGTATGACAAAACATATGATTTGTATAATTTTAGTCCATTTGCAAATTGTTTATTTCATATATAGCCTACACCTCCAAAAATCTGTTTAATCTATCTTTTTCTTGTCAGATCTTTTTTTTCAAATGCCCCCTTTTCAATCCTGTATCCGCCCCTCAGAGGCAATTAAGTCATGATGACCACCGTTACTTATAATAATAATAATAAGAAGAAGAAGCAATACATGTTTCTTGTAAAATTATTTACCATCAACTGACCAAATTGCCTACAGTACACGGGGCGGCGCTCCTTGGGGCAGGGGGCACAGTTCCGCATTTTCAAGTACCCCAAAAGTGCCACATTTTACATAGGAAAAGTGTCAGAAGTGCCCCTTGTTACATAAAAAGTGCCCCTTTTACCTTGACAAGTGCCCCTATTAATTTATTAAGTGCCCCTTGCCCTTACCATCTCTGATAAATGCCCCTGTTTTGACACGTACCCCTTTTCCTTCGGCAGTTCCCATTTTCCTTTGCAATAAGTGTCTATATCCATTCTCATAAGTGCCCTTTTTTAATTTGTAGTAAAAGCTCTTTTTCAGGTACGAGAAGTGCCCCTTTTCCATCTTGATAAGCGCCCCCTTCACCTCTGTTAATAGCCCGTATTCAAATCTGAGAGATGCCCCTTTTACTTTGACAAGTGCCCCTTTTCCTTTGTAAGAGGTGATCTTTTTCCATCTAAGTGCCCATTCCCCTTTTCATCTCTGATAAGTGCCCCGTTTGTTTTAACATGTGCCTCTTTTTCTTTTTAATAAGAGCCAAGATCGATGCCCCTTTTCTTTCAACATTTTCCTTATATTTTTAGTGCCCATTTTTCATTCTCATAAGTGCCTCTTTTCAGATAATTATGGCCAGTACCCCTTTTCAGATGCGATAAGTGCCCCGTTTCACCCGGTTTTGATAATTCCCCTTTTAACAAAAGTGATACGTGTCAGTTTACTTTTCTTATAAGGAACCTATCCCTTTGTCATAAATGCCCCTTTTCACCTCTTATAAATTCCCCTATCATATTTGATGGATTCCCATTTCCCATTCTCATAAGTGCCTTTTTCATCCCTGGGGAGTGCCTCTTTTAAATGTGAGAAGTACCCAATTCTCGCCTCTGATAATTACCCGTTGTACTTTGACAGTACATGCCCCTTTTCTTTTCTAATATTTATCCCTTTCAATTAGTGTCCCTTTTCCTATAGACTAATATCTCCTAAAGCTCGCTCGCATTTAGAGATGTTATAATTATGTTACTTATCAAAGGTCTTTTCAGTCTTCTGTTATATATGAGAAAGTGCATATAATCCTACCAGGATTGGGTTTTTCCTCTTTTATAAGATGTAATTTTTCACAAATCTGATTTTTTGTTTTCCTCGCAAATTAATTTTCAGACCACCACACCCAACTGCTAGGTATGATCTTATGATCTTATACGATGATCTTATACGATGTATAAAGAGAAAAAATATTGAAATCATCCCTGATAATGTAATCACAATCATGAAAATGTAGGGGCATATGCCATGCAATGTCTAAAAAATGGTATATTTTAGCTTTGAGATTTCCCTAATTTGAAGGTGCCCTTTTTTCTCCAGAAAGTGCACTTTGTTGCTGGTGCCCCCTCCCCCTCCCCACTTTGGAAGTCGCTCCACCGCCTCTGTGGAATAATTTATTGACAATTTACATAAAATTGCGCGATGGGAGAGATCGATGGATGTAAAATACTTTATGGGTATTCCGAGAGAGACTATCATGTCTTTGAAAATCCTCAACCATCCTACAATAAAAAAAATGTATTGCAGCGCGCGCAAAAACCTAGTAAACTCGCCCTCAATATGTTCTCCTGAAATTACTTCGATCGTCTTACTATAAATCATGTCACCAAGGGAGGTGAGAGAGGTATAGAGGGGGAAAGGGGAATCCATATGCCAGCTGTTTCATGAGTTGCTCTTCTAATGAAGAAAAAAAGCTAAACATTAAACGTGGGCCGCTAAAATTCCCAGCGTCACTTTAAACAAATGTTTATCCTCAGTGACAAAATTACCTCACCCATATTCTCGGATCCTGCATTGAGTTGTGCATGGAAATCTAATGGTACCGTGCCATTTTCTATATCAAAATGAATGACCCTTGTAAATGCATGCTTATGCTTCACAGCTGATGCACTCCAACTAAATCTGAGTTAGACCCTACTACTAGTCTAGATCTAAACTAAACCCCCTCCCCACCGAAAAAAAAAGATGGAAAAAAAAAGGGAGGCAGAATAGCATGAGATAGAAAAATAAAATGGGGATCACGGTGTTCCGCCCAGTTACGTCTGTCAAATCAAACATATCAATTCCTTTGCGCTCCTTTTGGGAGATCAACCGACCCGCGCGCATTTTATATTACATGACATATGGTAAAATTCTCGACATCTTTTTACACTTTTCTTTACCATTAAAAATCGAAATTGAGAATAATATCCTCAATCGAGATATGAGAAGAAGGAAACATTTCCTTTACATTCCATGTAAAACCATGCCCTTACTTGAAGAAAAACCTCCGTCACTTTGACGTTGAACTTTACAATCCATTTAAAAAAAATTACTCTCTCATACACAATGTCAATGGATCGGTCGCACTGTGCTCGATTGCCTTTCAATAAACCAATCTTTAACTTTGCAGCAACGCGTTTTGCGTCAAATTTGTAAATCCTCAATCACAGACAATGACATATGATACGTAAGCTTTTCATACATATAAATTTCATTTTGATTGATTCATTTTTAGCTCCGTCAATTTTCATGTCAAATCATGCTTCATGTCCCATTTTAGAAGCCCGACCCAGGGTTTTGTGCCAGCTAGCCCTGTATGCATTATGCATACACAATAACTGAACATGCATAAGTACAGTACATGTACACACGCAGCGCAGCGCGTACGAGCGCACTGCACTACATTTCATTGGGTCAGTACCATTATGAAAATAGGGGAACAATGAGTGGGATGGGTTTAGTGCCGTCACAATAAACTTGCGCATTACACGCGTACGTATAATTAGAGCAATTTATGCACCCCCAAGAAATAATGAATACAGCCCGACCTCTCTACACACAGAACTGCACAGATACCGCACAGTCCGGTCAAGGCGGTACGCGTAGCGTTAAACTGCCAAATTTACAGAAATTGTGAGGAGCGCTTTTGCTATGAAAGGAATTGATATGGAGAGCCTCAAAAGCTGTTCACAAGCTGTGCTTCACTGGGGTCCCAAACCTATCATTCGTGTGTTCCTTGCTGTTATATATTGTACCATTGTTTATGTTTGATTTGGTTTGAATAAACTTGAACTTGAACTTGAAAATCTCCTTTGGGTTTTTCTTTCGAGCCGAGCTTGTCCATGGTCCGAAACTGAAGCGTTGCCAGACACGGTTCATTTGGGGCGAAATGTCCCGCTCCATACTAGAAGATAGGTAGGCCGCGCGCGTCTTATTTTTTCGTACCACGGCGAGGCCGGATTCCTGTTTTTCATGAATATTCATTAGGCAGGGTCGGGGAAAGTCTCGATTCTCTTAAATATTCATATCGAGGTGGGAATGCACGACGCGCGCTATACTCGCACAAAGTGAGAAGATTTAGTTCACGGAGAATGCATATGGGTGAGTAATTGATTGAAATATTAGTAGAATTTAGTCATTAATTTGAAAAAGCTGTAATTTGTGATCTACTGTAATTTCTTTACATTTTGAGACTGTTCTCAACAGATTTGTGGGGAAAAGGCTAGGAAAATATTTCTCTTGAAATTGCACTTTGATTTTCATCGTCGTGAAGTAGTTTGACTGCGGTTTGCCTTCATGTCACCCTTTAGAGCCCCGGGGTTCCGGCAGGCCCACGTTGGGGAATTTCGGTGCTCATCTGCATCAAGATAAAACTTTCTGATCAGGTTTTATTCCAAATTTGATCGTCATCGTGAATCTAATTCACCAATCATCCATTGAATTTAAATCTAGATTTAACGTTACACCTTAAAATAATCTATGAAGTATGATTTCTTTAATAATCCAAGAGGGTTAATTCTTGTTTATATCTTTAGATCTAGTAGATGTCGACTCTGTTGGCTATACTAGTATTACTAAGACTAAAGTGCTATCCGTTCGCTCAGTTGCATCATTGATGCGTGTCAACTTTTAGACCAAAATTGTTTGTGACCATGGATAATCAAACAGCTCCAAACCATATTTCATTTAGACGTAAACCTGGAACTTAGTAATAAAAATATTCAAAAACAAACAAATTAGACCTAGGATTCATTTATTTAATGTTCAGATGTTGTGTGTGTCCAGTGTGCTTGTCAAGTTGTCATAACTTTTCTAGATCTAGACCTATATTAAAGATTTTTTCTTCTCCAAAGTGTGCAGTTCATTTGATAAATCTATTTTTTATTGGACGTTGTATAAGAGAAGACCCCTAGGGTAGTCGACAATTATGTTTACTTATACGCAGAGGCGGCGGAGCCTTTGGGCCGAGCAACTTCCAAAGTGGGGGGGGGGGGCACCAACAAAAAGGGCACTTTCTTGAGAAAAGGGCACCTTCAGAGGGAAAATATACCATTTTTTTGACATTGGCATATACCCCTATTTTGTGATTACATTATCAGGGATGATTTCAATATTTGTTTCTCTTAATACAGCATTTAAGATATTGCTTAAGTATCATACTTTGCAGTTTTTGGCTTGCAGTGCGAAAAATTACATCTTATAAAGAGGAAAACCCAATCCTGATGGGGTTATATAAGCACAATCTCATAACGGAAGACTGAATAGATCTGTGATAAGTTACATAATATTATAACGTCTATAACTATGGGCAAGCGTGGCGAGCGAGCTTTGTGGGAAATTGCTTTTAGTCGCTTGAAATTAGGGACACGTTTAATGATGAGAGGAAAAGGGGACACTTATCGAAAGGGTTAAGACACTTATCAGAAAAGAAAAGAAGCATGTGTCAAAGTACAAAGGCTAATTATCAGAGGTGAAAATGGGGCACTTCTTTAATACACCTAAACAAAGAGGCATGCACCAGGGATGATAAGAACATGGGCATTTGTCGACGGAAAGAGGCACCCATCAGATTTTGATAGGGGGCATTTATAAGCAGTGAAAAGGGGCATTTATGAAAAAGGGATAGGTTCTTTATAAGAAAGGAAATAGGGTACATATCATTGTTAAAAGGGTAATGAGAAGGGGAAGTGGCTCTTATTAAAAAGAAAAAGTGGCACATGTTTAAATAAACGGGGCACTTATCAAAGACGAAAAGTGGTACCGGTAATTATGATAAGGGGTAAAGGTGCTTATAAGGAAAAAAGGCATTATTTAGGAAGGAAAAGGAGGACGTGTCAAAATAAAAGGGGCATTTATAAGAGATGAAAAGAGTACTGACTAGGAGGGGAAGGGGTGCTTGTCAAAGTAAAACAAGTATCTCTCAGAAGTGAATAGGGTCATTTACAAGAGATGAAAAGGGGCACTTAAGAGAATGAAAAGGAACTATTTTCATAGATGAAAAGGGGCATTTATGAGAAGGGAAAGGGCCTATTTTTAAATGGGGGCACTTATAAGAAAAAGGGGCACTTATTAAAAATGAAAGGGAGCACATGTGAAGATATAAGGTTTGCTTATCCAAGTTAAAAGGGGTAGTTATTAAAAAGGGAAGGGGCACTTTAAAAACTTAATAGGGGCACTTGTCAGAGTAAAAGGGGCACTTTCCTATGTAAAAAGGGGCACTTTTCCTATGCAAAAAGGGGCACTTTTAGGGTACTTGACCAAATGGGAGGGCACTCTGCCCCCCCCCCCCCCCCCCCCTCCCCCCCCCCCCCTCTCGGAGCGCCGTCTCTGCTTATATGGTATGTAGTCCACCTCTTCTTGTTATAATAAACTAATTCTACTTAGTACTGCTTCGTGTTCATAGGCCATAGAAACCACTGTTTGATACACAAGTTAAATCTTCCATTTAGTTTTACTTTGTACTGTGGTTCATTAAATAGGAATGTTGATTTCCACACCATATTAAAATTAAGGCCAACCATGACATAAAAATATCTATTAATTTGAATTATGCTAGATCTATTTTATTTTGTTAACGAGAAAGGGATGCCTTGATTGTCGTATTGATTTTCTTCTTCTTTTTGTTCCAAAAGATTGAAACTGAAGAGCTGGAAGGAGGACATTACAACATCTCTTATATTTGCAAGATGAAGCAGAAAGTCCCATGCAGGTACAGTTATCAGGTTATTTAGCACACACATATTAAACGACCACCTATTAATTCACTCAAAAGGAAATGGAACTAAGTTGACATTGCAAGCATATATAGTGGAGGGTATATTTTATTCTAGTTCTGCACCTAGTATACAAATATTGATGTCTTTTCTTTCTATGTTTACAAAGGAAAATTTGTCCTTATTTACAGGAGGTCCTGTGTTTAGAAGAGCCATATCAAATGCACATTGTAAGCACTACATGTAGGGTATACACAGGACCCCTCATTATTTTTTTTTTGTAAGGGGTACTTTCACTTCTTGAGCAATGAAGATGAAGAAGAACACAAAATAAGATTGATAAAAGTCTGTTTATAGGATGTATTATGGTTGATATGTATCCATCAGTATCAGTTTTTAATTGAATTACATGTACCTACTTTGTTTTCTCTCATGTAGGATGATGCCTCTCTACAGTGGATGATGAAGGCATTCTGGTTTGCAAACTCAGGAGAGGAACAAAGAACAGATGTTGACGGGATCATATCTAGAGATGCGGGCCTACTACACTTCATACGAGCAAGTGTGCTAATATACATGAAGGTACCCCCAATAAATTTTTGTGGAACAAATGTCATGGAGAAAATTATAGATCTGAAACAGATATTTTTCATTTTCAGTTGACTTGTAAAAGAATAATTGACTTAATATCACAATTGTAATTTAGATTAAAAATTAAATGTCAATATAGATGAAATATAAGTCTACATTACGTATGTTTCAGTAGCATTATTTCCAGTACATTCTCTGGTCAAAGTTGTTTGGTCATTTTATGTCCCATACTTAACCGAGTATTATTCAATTACCGGTATGAGCACGAGTTGTATTACATTGTATTACTTATTTCATACCTTGTCTGATCCGAGCTCCGGCAGGCCTATCGTCTTAATGGGATCATCAGTAATAATTTAAGATGCGGTCAGTATTTAAACTAGTCTTGTACAAAAAATAGTTTAGGTTTGCCCACTAGAACCCCAAGTGAATTTCAGTCCTTCCTTTTTCTGAGCAGGTATCAGGGTGTATGTTATTAGTCATTGTTGATATTCTTATATCTTATTTCATTTTTCCATTCAACAGACTTGGGTTATATTTTTTTCTGAAAACTAGGCTACAACTTTAGTGATGGATGCAGAAGATATCTACACGAGACTACGTCTTAAAGATGCCACCCTCATATAATGAAAGAGGACAATAGAGATGGGTTTAAACTGGAATATTTACATGATATTTATTTGTTATTTGTATTATATGTTTGTAGAATACTACATTCAATAAAGCTAATGAAGTTTATCATCTTGTCGACTTTCAAATAATTAAAGATAACTAATCCTCAACGAATAAACATTAAAATTCTAACAATGTCAACTACCATCTTATAGGATGAAACTGAGGACTGGGCAGAAAGATTCTCCTTCAAATTTGATTGATAAAGGTCTATTAGTCTATATCAAAGATTGAATTAATCAATGATATTTTGATTATAATTATACATGTTAAAATTCATTTACCTCTATGGACTTCTGTATGGGAAGTTTTGTAGATTATGAAATTATTGCTACTTCAAGTATTGTATGTAAGAAGGTTTGAAAGACAACACTCTAAATGCATTAAATATGGAAACTGCTAATCCTCATTGCCTTTCGTATCCAAACTGGTAGCTTTCATAGAATCATGTTTCGATGCTTCCCAACTAAAGAAAACAGGGAGTGGGGGGGGGGGGGGGGCGGGGGGCTTGCTATCCTCTTATCTTATCCTCTGTACAAATATGATTATATGTTTATATTAGAAGGATTTAGAAAGTGAAATTTTGAATTATAGCATTACTGTTGGTAGAAGTAATGGCAGTGTCGGGAGGGGGGGGGGGGGTTCCTGGTGAAATTTACGGTATGCCAATGTCAAATTAATAAAAAAGAGAAAACTATTCTTAATAATAAAAATTATACAGTACATGGGCCTCCTAACAAAAACCCTGGTACCACTGTTGTGTTTTGAGTGTTTTTTTTTTTTGGGGGGGGGGGGGGGGGCTGGCAAACCAATTACAAATTTCCAGTGTTAAATTCAAATTTTTTTCTTTAACAAAATTATGTCAATATATTGTAATTAAACAATGTTTCACTTTCCTTTTTTTCAAGTTAGATATTTGAATAAAATGATTAACATACTTTCCGGTTTCTCTGGCCTCTACATTAAAAATGTTCTACTTCTAGTAAAGCTCCTGGAAAGGCTGCAAAAAGGGAGAGTGAAGAGAATGAAATGGAAATGTGGACAGTAATGGAGTGAATAACGTGATCATAATAAATGATCAGAGTCATTCTGGGAGAGTCAAGGATAGACAAAACAATTGCTGGCATAGGCCAGAAATAGCGCGCGCCTTTTACAGCTGTTTAAGCGGTGCCTTTGTGAGACAGCGACATGTGAAATTTACCTCTGTAAAGAAACCGAAAATGCGCACAGCCAGTGAATCTACAACGGTGGAGTTATGCGCGCAGTAAGCGTGGGAACGCCGTGTGCAAGATTTTCTCACTTTCGACTTTATCTCCGCTCGGAGAAGTCCTTTTTCCCCGGCCCACCCACCCCTCTTTAGTTTAAGTAGAGTTGAAGAAGTAAACTACTTAAAGTTGATTGAGGATTAACAAATTGGAAGTACAATGTTGTTTTGAGTGATATAACGAATTGTATGTACTTAATATCATGGTAACACGGGGGTTGACTGGGGGAGGATTTCTTTTACTCGTGATTATTCCATGGTTGGTTCCGATTATCACCACTTCTTATATATGCGCTGGTATAGTAGCACCGGGATAACATTGGGGATACTGCAGGAGATACTATCCTGTCGGTGGGTCACGTAAACCCCAGGTATCTGGGGTGATCGGAGGGAGTTACTACCCTTCCGCTGATCGCGTGACTCGAGCCCGGGGGGGGTACTCAGATTATAGTCGGACGGGGGTGTGCGGCTGAGACCTCCGAACCCATACCCACATCTAAGGGTCCTTTTGCTGAAATAGGTACCCATGTCTAAGGATTTTTTATGAAAAATGGACCCATGTCTAAGGATTTCAAACTTCAAATATTACATTTTTTAAGCTGTAATAATACACTTCAGCAAAGCATTATAGAGAGTCAACGCTAATGCGTATTGACCTGTAGCATTGCACTACGTGTTAATAGGCGGCATTTAAATACATGAATAGTCAATACACTCATAACACACAGATGCACACAATTATGCCGATGCGGCTGATCGGAAAGTTTGACAGTGGACTCACAATTTGATTTTTTAAATTATTCTTTCTAACATCGGAAAGTTAAAAAAATGTATTTTACTGCTATTTAGGTGTCATCAATCGTAACTAAAGTATCGATTTTGAGTGAAATTGGTTGAGTTTTGTACAGTGGTGTTTGAAATGTTGAGAATCAATAGCACAGTTTTTAATACACAGCCAGGATAGTAATGCACCTATGTGTGTAATAATACAATGGCCAATCATTTTGCAGTTTCTCGATAAAATTCTTTATTAGTAAACTGTACCATACTATATGTAGTTTACAAGTAGTTTACACACATAAAGATGAAAACACCATGCAACATAATTATACTGTGCTAGCACCTCTAGCATCCTTTAATTGAAGGATTTTTCCTGTTTTAATTAACGTATCCGTAGATCTACACGAGCTCTCAAGCATCGGCTATATAGCTCCCTGCTTGAGCCCCGCTGCTGCCCGGCTGCTGGGCAGAGGGTACGCAGGGTATCATAGTTGCCGATCATATCATTTCAGCATGCATGCGAAGCGCTACAAGTTCCCGGGGGTACAACCCCTATACGGGCGGATACCATACCTAGCGCGCATTATGCCATATGAGTACCCGGTATAGGGCCCATGGGGTCCTGATATATGTGGTACCCCGGGGTCTAGTTGAGTTTACGAGCTACGTACTGGTCAGTGCGTACACCTCGTACACTGGAAATGCAATCACCGAAGGATTCCCCAATATTGCCCCGGATTTATTTAGAGATGGGAGAGATTTAGGCATTTACAATAGGAGCAAATCCAAAAATTCCCGGAGAAAATGAGGGAGAAAAGAGGGGAAAGGAATAAATGAAAAAAGGGACCCATGTCTAAGGATTTTTTTTATGAAAAGGGGACCCATGTCTAAGGATCTTTCCTGAAAAAGTCACCCTTCCGAGCGGCACATCCCCGTATACCCAATATACGTGAGTACCCCCCCCCGGGGACTCGAGACCCCACAAATATAGTGTTTCCATAACTATGTTAGTTATGCATTGATGATTTTGTGAGTATTGAAAAGTTGTGGGGATCATCCGTAGGAGATACTATCCTACCGGCAGGTCACGTAAACCCCAGGGACCTGGGGTGATCGGAGGGAATTACTATCCTTCCGCTGATCGCGTGACTCGAGATCCCACAAATATAGTGTTTCCATAACTATGTTAGTTATGCATTGATGATTTTGTGAGTATTGAAAAGTTGTGGGGATCATCCGTAGGAGATACTATCCTACCGGCAGGTCACGTAAACCCCAGGGACCTGGGGTGATCGGAAGGAGTTACTATCCCTCCGCTGATCACGTGACCGGAGATCCCTACAATTTTGAGTTTCACTCATGGTACATGTACCCTTAAGATTGTTGAATCATATCACGTTTATACATTATTGTCGAATTGTTTATGGTGGACCCTCTTTATTGTGGTTATAAGATTTTGTTATTGCTTTTATGCATGTTACTTGTTTTACTTTGACTTTCCTACTTTACATGTTTTGAGGAAAAGGACTCCTAGTTTCGGAGCGGAATAAATGTCGAGCAAACTGCAAATCAGTCTAAAGTTGTCTTCTTCCTAGAATATGGAATGGTTGATGGTAGTTGATAACGAGTGAATGCAAATGAGTGGCAACAAGTACGACTGAAGGTGAGACAGAAAGGAATTGCAACAGGTTGCTCAGTCAAGAGAACAAACCTTGCAGAAGATAGTTTTCGAAAGACAGAGAAAGAGAGAAAAGGGGAATTATAAAAAAAGGAAAAGGGGGCATGTGTCAAAGGGGCATTTATGAGAAAGGGTTGGGGTTGGGGCTCCTATTAAACAGGGAAAGGGGCACATATCAAAAGGTAAAAGGGCACTTGTTAGAAAGTTTAAGGGGACGCGTGTCAAATTTAAAAAAAATGAAAGGGCTTTTATCAGATATCACAAGGGGCACTTATGAAAATGGAACAGTGCCACTTATTATGAAGTTAAAGGGGCATTTGTTGAAGAAAAAGGGGCACCTGTCAGATTTGAATAGTGGGTAATTATCGCCAGGGCCGTAGCCAGAGTTTTTTTTTTGGGGGGGGGGGGCACATACATGTAATTGATCGACGTCCTGGGGAGGGGTCAAAAAGAGTTCAACCGATCTTGGATTTTTTTTTCTTCTTTTTTTTCTTCAATGTATGTGAAAGAATGTGTAGTTTTCTCTCGAGTTTGTCTCATCATGCGTGGGATCTGTGGGTGCTGGGGTTCCTGCAGCAACCCTGTACATGGATTTTCTTCAGTGGGTGCATATAACTCATGGATGGGTGCATATAAACCTTCAAATGATGAATTATCATCGAGTCCCCCACCCCCCCCTTCCCTCATTATTTTAGAAAGAAACCAAAGAGAACTTTTAAGAGAAAAAGAGAAAGGAAAGGAAAAAATGGTAGCTAGGCCTAAACAAAAACATGAGGCAAGATAAAAGAAAACAAGATTGAAGATATGGTATCAATATTATCTTGCTCCTTTCCCTTTTTCGTTTGTCTTCTTTTCATTTCAATTTTCTTGCAATGTATTTCTTTCTTCCTTGGTATCTATTCCGTATTCTTTATTTCTTCAATTCATTTATTATTTATATATATTTTACTTTTTAACTTTGTTATTCTTCTTTCTAATCCCATTTTTCTTTCTTCCTTTTCTTCCTTATGCAGTTAAGTGAGCATAGATCATAGAAATAATTTAAGTGCAATACACAATTATTTTATTTTTGATAAATGTCTGTATGTAGGCCTATTCTTGTTATCTATTTTATACAGTTTATAATACTGTATCACATATTCAATACCATAATGCAACCTCTGCTTGTAATATTTAAAAAGCAAACCTAGAACTGATTATTTACCAATTCATGAAAAGAACTAGACTCCCATTAATCTCAGAAAAGTAGGCCTAGGCTACTCACAAATTGCCTATCAAGACTCTTACTTGAAATATTATATGCTATATATCTTGTCTACCGGTACTGACATTTTGGCATTTACTAGTAATTAAACACAGCATTTATGACTGTATTATCTAAATGACAATGACATTGCTTTTCTATGTCATATTATAGGCCTGCCATTAATCCAACGTACTTGTTACACACGATATTCGATGCTGCGCATGCCTCGATCATACATGAATATTCAAGAGAATCGAGACTTTCCCCGGCCCTGCCTAATGAATATTCATGATAAAACAGGAATCCGGGCTCGCCGTGGTACGAAAAAATAAGACGCAGGCCGCGTGTACAATGCATAGGGTCGATCGGTCGCACATCGACTATATTGGAGATCGAGAGGAGGCCTGAGGGGAACTCAGAACTGACAGAAGGAAAAGTCTACTCTACAAGGAGAACAATAAATGTTATACTTTCCAGAATACTGAAACGTTCCACAATGGCAGACCATGAAGATCTGGAATTCAACCCATTCTACAAAACTCTTCAGGTGAGTACAAAAGGAAATCTTACCTTGTTGGAATTTATTTATTATTAAAATTATTTGTTATTTTGTTTTTCTTAATTGGACTTGGGTTGGGGGGGGGTGGGGGGCCGGGGGGACATGCCATCAATTCATTTTTAATGAATCGTTATTAGTCATTAGTGTAGTTAATCCTCCTAAGCTAACCTGATGATAATGGCATGCAAAATTCTTGGATTTGCTGTTTTATGGCATTGCCATTGGCAGTTGTCGTGTCTGAACATTGTTTAGACTTTAGAAAACTACATGGGGTATGGACTATGTTGCGTGTTAACTAGTAATCCCACACAATTCTCTTTTTTAATTAAACTACTAAAAAGCAGTATCCCTCCAGACAAGAAAACACTTAATAAATGATCACATCCAGACAAATTGATTATGGTTAAAACTTGGTTCTATATTCTATAATTTCACATAAGAAACAATGATTACAGAATTATCAAAAACCTCTTCTGTCTATCTCAACAGTGACAGACAATTAAACTATCACTAGGCATAGATAACTTCCAACAGCACAGATAATATAAAGGAGACTCAACTTAGTCACTATGGTATTAATGATTACCGCTTAATACAAGTCTCGAAATATCAGGAGTCCTGTTCACAGTACAACTTAAGACAGTACTAAAACAGGTCAGTTAAATATCATTCACACTCCATGAATAATAACAGTCAAGAAAATACTACTCAAATCTAAGCGTTTAGATTTACCTACATAGGCACGAAATATTGTGGTTCAAGAAACCACTAAACAAATCTCTACTTGTGTATGTGTACGGAATGCACAACACGAGAATACAACAATATATCGGTGGATCTAGACTATAGCAGATCTAGATCAGTAGACCAGGCATAGGCCTAGAACTAGTGCAATTATAAACATGTAAAATATGTGTTAGTAAGCGTACGCACTCAACAACAGGCACTCAGTCACTCAAAATAAGGCATCACAATGATAAACAATGCAATGCATAAATCACAATATAATTAACGTTACGTGAGTCATTGGAGTTGAATTCAAAGTAGATCTTCTTCAAGTTCTAGATAGATGTAGAAACTAGCTAGTCGAAAACGGTGGTCGATGAGCTGGTTGTCGATCGCGTAGGATATGCAGACGAGGATCGACGCTAGGTGAATACCACGATGATGAAGACGATGATGAAGACAACGATGATGAAGACGACGCTGGTGAAGACAGCGATGATGAAGTCGACGATGAAGACGACGCTGGTGAAGGCAGCGATGATGAAGTCGACGATGATGAAGACAACGGTGATGAAAACGATGATGAATCAGTTAACAGATGAATACAATGATGATGCAGTCAATGTCAATAGATCAACTTCAGTGACTTGCGATGCAGGTCGAAGAATCAAATGTCGAGACAATATATATCATATGAAGTCGATGATAAAAGGTTGTCAAACAATAATGCAGGTGAGAAAAACTTTAGATCATATTAAATGTTCTATTCTCACTGCTGGTGAATTAAGGTGTCGTCAATGCTGAACATCGAGAGAGTCAAAATATATCTTGCAAAACGTACAAAATGTAAATAGGTGAGCACGTCCACCGGGAATGGTCCGGGGACGTAGTAGTTCAATCCTCGTTGGATACAGATTTTACAGGTACAAATATCAACACAATAACAGCATGTGCGTATACCAATATCAAAACAGCTCACTGATTCCCGCACAGGAAAACCAGAAGAGCGCCAATCAACTACAGCGCGATTGGTTCAAAACAAGCGCACATGTATGTTAATTAAGCACGTGATCTAAATACTTATGAATAAATACGCGTACATCTATGTTAATTCATCATGTGATGAAAATACTAATGAATAAACATCGTTATATAATAAATCGAGTTAAAACCAGTTCTGAGGACATGGCGTAATACCAAATCCTCGAACTCTCAATGACTTCTAAAGCGGCCATTTTGGATTAAAAACACAATATGTATACCAGTGAATTATAAATGAATGCACTGTAACATTAGTCGCTACATTAACCCCCCTACCAGATCCGAGCTTGCGTAAGCTCCGAGGGGCGAAAAATACACAATTAAAAATATAAAGGAAACATATGTACAAAATACATTAATATACATGAAAATAACCACTATTTATGCGACACGTTCAATGTAGTGAACCTGAACGTACCTCTGCGGCCAGTGGACGTGGCGGCCTGAACGTGTGACACGCGCAGTAGATCGCAATTTCACCAGAGCAGGAGCAGGCGTAGGAGCAGGTGCAGGAGCAGGCGCAGAGGTTGCGCGAAGTGCTGTGCGCAGAGGGGAGGAGACGGTAGGCTCTCCCTCTAGAGGCACGTCAGCTGCGGTAGTCCTAGCTGAAACGCTTTCCAAAAACGCGGGTTTCAGTCGATCAATGCTTACAGAAACATGCTTGCCCTTTTGCTCAATAACGAAAAACTTCGGGTTTCGTTTGAGAACCTTGAACGGACCCAAATACGGAGGCTGTAATGGCTTACGGACAGCATCGATACGCAAGAAAATATGCGTACAAGTATCGAGAGACCTATGTACAAAACTGGTCTGTGGTGACCTACGTGTCGCTGTAGGCGCTAAAGCAGACATATGGTCCTTCAAGCGTTGGACGTAGTCGGCGGGGTCAACAGTATCGTGTCGTGTAGGCACTATCAGCTGGCCTGGAAGACGCAACGCCGTCCCGTAGACGAGTTCGGCAGCGGAAGCTCCGATGTCTTCCTTAATAGCTGCGCGAATACCCAACATGACCAATGGTAGGTATTCTTGCCAACGGTTCGGCTCGGGTTGAGATTTGAGAGAGGCCTTCAGTTGCCGATGGAACCGTTCCACCATACCGTTGGCCTGCGGGTGGTAGGCCGTGGTGGCTATGGTCCGACAACCGAGCAAATTAGCTAAAGCAGTGAAAAGCGCCGATTGAAACTGACGACCTCGATCATGCGTAATCGTGGCTGGAGCTCCAAAGCGAGCTACCCAGTTCTCCACTAGAGCTATGGCTACTGTCTCGGCAGTGGCATCTGCTATCGGGATCGCTTCGGGCCAACGGGTGAACCTGTCGATACAAGTCAGCAGATAAATGTGCCCTTTCGAGGGCGGTAGTGGCCCAACAAGATCAATATGAACGTGTGCAAAACGGGCATCGGGGTTGGCAAAAGTGCCAAGCGGTGAGTGCGTATGACGTTGGATTTTTGCGCGCTGACATGGGATGCAAGTACGCGCCCATGCACAAATGTCCTTGTTAATACCCCGCCACACAAAACGGGCCGCGATTAGCTTTTGCGAAGCTTTAATACCCGGATGCGCGAGATTGTGCAGATTGTCAAACAACGATCGACGGTGCGCTACCGATACATACGGCCGTGGATGCCCTGTGGACATGTCGCACCAAATGTGCGCGTCCCCTTCTGGAAGGAGGACCTTCTCAAATTTGAGCGAGGTTGACGTGTCTGAGCGCAGAGCAGCGAGCTCGACGTCATCGACTTGGTCGGTCGCGACTACACGCAGGTTAATCGAGTTCGGTAATTGCACTGAGTCAATCTCGGTGCGAGAAAGTGCATCAGCTACCTGATTATCAACGCCTCGAATATGGCGTATGTCGGAGGTAAACTGTGACACGTAATCGAGTTGCCGCGCTTCCCTAGGGGAATGTCGATCGGGCGATGTCTTGAGTGCGAAGGTAAGAGGCTTGTGGTCTGTAAAAACAAAAAAATCACGCCCCTCTAAGAAGTATCGGAAATGGCGTATTCCGAGGTAAATGGCTAGCAGCTCTCGACCAAAGGTACTATACCTAGTCTCGGGAGGCTTGAGGCGGCGAGAAAAGAACGCAAGCGGTCGCCACTCCCCTTCATGGAGTTGCTGTAACACACCACCTACGGCGAGATCGGAAGCGTCTACCGCGAGGCTTGTAGGTAGCTCAACAGACGGGTATGTAAGCATCGAAACGTTCGCGAGGCCCTCTTTGACAGCCGCGAAAGCGGAGTCGCACACAGGGGACCAATCTAACGCCTTTCGAGAGCGCTTAGGTTGCTTGCGCAGTAAATCAGTCAAGGCGGCCAGCGAGGATGCGCACTTAGGCATAAATCGGCGGTAAAAATTAACCATGCCTAAGAACCGGCGCAGCTGGCGTAGCGAGGTAGGGCGCGGAAATTTGCGAATTACCGTGACCTTGTCATCCATCGGGGATACGCCCTGGGCATTCACATGGTGCCCTAGAAAGTCAAGTGCTTCGACTCCAAACTGGCATTTGTCAGGATGCACTACTA
Source organism: Strongylocentrotus droebachiensis (assembly GCA_035222895.1). NCBI lineage: Eukaryota > Metazoa > Echinodermata > Echinoidea > Camarodonta > Strongylocentrotidae > Strongylocentrotus > Strongylocentrotus droebachiensis. The sequence continues at coordinate 21,931 of JAVYIG010006978.1, read as the reverse complement.
CTCCATAATCACGGAGGCTTGCGAACAGCTGGCGCAAATGAGTCTCGTGCTGTTCGGGATTCTCGCTGGCAACAAGAATATCATCAAGATACACGAATACAAATGGCAGGTCACGGACGACCCTATCAATAAACCTTTGAAAGGTTTGCGCCGCGTTGCGTAGTCCGAATGGCATGCGTCGGAAATGGAATAACCCAAAAGGGGTTGTCAGCGCGGTCTTCTTCACATCATCAGGGTGTACGGGGATCTGATGATATGCGCGCACTAAGTCAACTTTGGAAAATACGCACTTGTCTCGCAACTGTGCGGCAAAGTCGTGAAGGTGCGGAATGGGATAGCGATCCGGGACGGTCACGCGATTAAGAGCGCGGTAATCGCCACATGGTCGCCAACCGCCTGACTTCTTTGGCACCATGTGGAGCGGCGACGCCCATGAACTATCTGAGGGCTCGACAATGCCCAAATCGAGTAACCGGCCAAACTCGTCTTTAGCGATCTTGTGTTTGTCCGGCGCTAAGCGTCGAGGTCGTGCCGAAACGGGTGGGCCGGTTGTGAGTATTCTGTGTGTGACGTCATGTTTCATCGGACAGTTCTTAAACATGGGCCGAGTTATTTCCGTGAACTCGGCAAGTAAGCGCTTGTAGACAGAATCGGAGTCTACCTGCACTATAGTGAGGTTCAGTGACGGAAAGTCGGAGGCGATGCCATTAACGGACAGGCTAGTGGTGGCATCCCAAAGTCGGTTTGTGCGCAAATCAACCAATAAGCCATAATGTCTCAAGAAATCTGCGCCGAGGATAGGCTGCGAAACATCGGCCAATATGAATGACCACTTAAACGAACGCCGCAGCCCAATACACACTGTGAGCTCACGCTGCCCATATGTGCATATGCGCGTCTTGTTTGCAGCCTGCAAAACGAGTGGCATAAGGTGCCTCTTATCAGCGGTGTTGGCAGGAATTACGCTTACCGCGGCACCCGTATCAACCAAAAATCGTGTCCCAGAATCTCTATCTGTGACATAGAACAAGCGACCGTCACGAAGAGGGCCAGTGAGGCTTGTCGCGCCCACCTCCTGGCCTAGTTGTTTTCCGCTGGCTTGCTATATGTGCACGGCGGGCGGCACTGGTGAGCCTTCTCACCCCACTTCTCATGATACCAACAAAATTCCGAAGTGCTTGCTGATTTACTACCGGATGAGTCGCGCTTACGGTTACTGCTCATGCTGCGGCTTCGGCTTCGGCTCCGCATGTGACCGACAGTGGCAGTCAACTCCTTCACCATTTTCGTGAGCTCAAGGACTTGGTGTTGGAGATCGGGGTTAGAGTTAGATACAGCTGCGACTGTGGCGCTGGGTGCTGAAATTCCAGTGACGGGAATTGACGCTTCTAGAATTTTATCGGCTAAATTGGCCAGCTCGGAAAGCGGAAGTGCGTCGCTTGATGATGCAAGAATGAGGCGGACATTCTGTGGCAGGCGCTGCAAGAACAATTCCCGCAAAATCCCCTTCTCTAGCTGCTGCATGCCTAGCAGCTGCTGCATCCGTCTGAGAAGTTGACTAGGTTTTCGGTCGCCTAATTCCTCCTCATTCAACAACATCTGAACTCGGCGCTGTTCAGAGGAGGTCATCCGCGATATGAGCAGGGCACGCAGCTCAGTGTAAGGCTTGATCGGGGGCGGACTAATCAATATATCGCGAATCTCGAGCGCGACATCCGATGGCAATGTCGCTATAATATAGGCATATTTGGTCTGCTCGCTGGTTATGCCCCTGGTCTCAAACTGAGCAGAGGCTTGGGCAAACCATACCTCCGGGTCTCCCCTCCAAAAAGGGGGGAGCTTAATGCTCACTGCGCCGACGCCTTGGGTGGCCTGTACGCTAGCCCCGGCCGCGGCTCCCGCCTGCTCATGCTCCGGCGGAGGGCCCTCCTCGGCAGTATTTGGTGCGGGCATGATGACGACGCGCCACGTCCACTGTTCACAAAACTAAATTCAGTGTATCAGTAAGAAATGTGGTTACCTAATGGTAAAAAAAATATATATTAATAAGCAAAGGTAATCTAACTAAATGTTTCTTATCTCAGGGGGATCACGTCGGGGTCACCAATTTAGAAAACTACATGGGGTATGGACTATGTTGCGTGTTAACTAGTAATCCCACACAATTCTCTTTTTTAATTAAACTACTAAAAAGCAGTATCCCTCCAGACAAGAAAACACTTAATAAATGATCACATCCAGACAAATTGATTATGGTTAAAACTTGGTTCTATATTCTATAATTTCACATAAGAAACAATGATTACAGAATTATCAAAAACCTCTTCTGGCTATCTCAACAGTGACAGACAATTAAACTATCACTAGGCCCTTGGTAGTTACTATTAATAATCAAACATAGATAACTTCCAACAGCACAGATAATATAAAGGAGACTCAACTTAGTCACTATGGTATTAATGATTACCACTTAATACAAGTCTCGAAATATCAGGAGTCCTGTTCAGTACAACTTAAGACAGTACTAAAACAGGTCAGTTAAATATCATTCACACTCCATGAATAATAACAGTCAAGAAAATACTACTCAAATCTAAGCGTTTAGATTTACCTACATAGGCACGAAATATTGTGGTTCAAGAAACCACTAAACAAATCTCTACTTGTGTATGTGTACGGAATGCACAACACGAGAATACAACAATATATCGGTGGATCTAGACTATAGCAGATCTAGATCAGTAGACCAGGCATAGGCCTAGAACTAGTGCAATTATAAACATGTAAAATATGTGTTAGTAAGCGTACGCACTCAACAACAGGCACTCAGTCACTCAAAATAAGGCATCACAATGATAAACAATGCAATGCATAAATCACAATATAATTAACGTTACGTGAGTCATTGGAGTTGAATTCAAAGTAGATCTTCTTCAAGTTCTAGATAGATGTAGAAACTAGCTAGTCGAAAACGGTGGTCGATGAGCTGGTTGTCGATCGCGTAAGATATGCAGACGAGGATCGACGCTAGGTGAATACCACGATGATGAAGACGATGATGAAGACAACGATGATGAAGACGACGCTGGTGAAGACAGCGATGATGAAGTCGACGATGAAGACGACGCTGGTGAAGGCAGCGATGATGAAGTCGACGATGATGAAGACAACGGTGATGAAAACGATGATGAATCAGTTAACAGATGAATACAATGATGATGCAGTCAATGTCAATAGATCAACTTCAGTGACTTGCGATGCAGGTCGAAGAATCAAATGTCGAGACAATATATATCATATGAAGTCGATGATAAAAGGTTGTCAAACAATAATGCAGGTGAGAAAAACTTTAGATCATATTAAATGTTCTATTCTCACTGCTGGTGAATTAAGGTGTCGTCAATGCTGAACATCGAGAGAGTCAAAATATATCTTGCAAAACGTACAAAATGTAAATAGGTGAGCACGTCCACCGGGAATGGTCCGGGGACGTAGTAGTTCAATCCTCGTTGGATACAGATTTTACAGGTACAAATATCAACACAATAACAGCACATGCGTATACCAATATCAAAACAGCTCACTGATTCCCGCACAGGAAAACCAGAAGAGCGCCAATCAACTACAGCGCGATTGGTTCAAAACAAGCGCACATGTATGTTAATTAAGCACGTGATCTAAATACTTATGAATAAATACGCGTACATCTATGTTAATTCATCATGTGATGAAAATACTAATGAATAAACATCGTTATATAATAAATCGAGTTAAAACCAGTTCTGAGGACATGGCGTAATACCAAATCCTCGAACTCTCAATGACTTCTAAAGCGGCCATTTTGGATTAAAAACACAATATGTATACCAGTGAATTATAAATGAATGCACTGTAACATTAGTCGCTACAAGACTATTTTAATATTTATTATTTTTTGTTTTGTTTTGTTTCGTTTTTCTGTTTGTGTATTGTATGTGTGTGTCTCAATGATTGTGTAGATCTAATCTATGACTATGCATTTATTTAGATATATTTTGTTAATGTCTGTTTATTAACTTTATTTAAAGATATTCTCAGTTTCTGATTCATCATCGCGTAGCCGAAGCACACATAAACATTTAGGTGGTTTAACGTTTGACTAGACCCTTACCCTACGTACGCGACAACCAGATGCTAGTAATTGTACGTCACAGACAGATAAAGATACAGATAGTCTATATTTATAATTCATATTCATTCATTGTGATATTAATTGATACAGTTGTATATTCTTTTCTTTTTCCCTCCTTTAATTTTTTTTTTTAATGTTAATTGTTTTTTTCATTAAAAAAAGGGGGATGCTAAGGACACTTAACATGATTTTTTTTGTTTAATGGCCTTTCTGGTGGCCAAAATAAATAAAGGGGGTAGAAAGTGAGACGGAAGAAAGAGGAGAAATGAAAGAGAATTAGAAGAAGGTAAAACAGAAGAAGAAAGAGAAAGGAAAAAATAAGAATATACTAATAAATTTAAAATTTCCAGTATCGGGTCGGCAACTGCAAGTTTTGTGTATAACCTGCTTGAATATACAAATAGAAATGGGGAAAAGAGAGAATGACAGAAGAAAAATGGGGGAAAAAAAGCAAAAAATAATGATGAGGGTGAAGGAAAAAGAGAAGAAAAAAAGAAAGAGCTAGACAAAGGAAAAAAAGGGAAGAACATGAAACTTAAATTTACACATAGAGACTACAGATGAGTTGGAGACTGCGAACGAAAGTACAATACAAAGAAAAAAGATTTCTATTAAATCGTCTTTAAAGGAACTATGTCCCATTTGCAGGCCAAAAAAATTAAAAAGTTAAATTCCAACTGCATTTGAAAGATAATACTAATTTAGAACTTCCCTAAAAAAGGTGGGGCTTGAAAATGTCTTCAAGTGGGAAAATAATGACTATTAGTTGTCAAATCGACTTTAGGGCTGTAGAGCCCAAAAGTAATAGTCTTGATTTTCAGACAATGGTACCGTATGGTCATACGTTTTATGCTGCGCAAAGATTCAATCAGTTTAATCTTGGCCATCACAAGAAGTGGGTTATTGATGTAGAGAAATGCTCATGTACCCTTTACAACTCTTTTCATGTATGTTATTACCAAAGCAGAAAAAAAGCCAGTCAGTCACTCAATAGTGTTTGATAGTGAAGTCTAGCAAGTAAACGGGTTTCCTTGCATAATTTGAATATGAGGACACTGCTAACGTTTAAATTTCACAGATAGGACATAAATGACATATTCATAATTCCTGCAAAGTTCTACAGCATTTGAGGTTGGCTGCAAAAGGGACATAGTACCTTTAAGAGAGAAAGAGAGATTATAACTAAAATGAAATGTAAGGGGCTATGTGACAAATTTCTATCGCTCATGACGGCTATTTTAAATTTCTAAATTGTTAAAAATAAAGAACTTCCTTGGGCTCCGCCCCTGGACCCCATCCCTAAAGATAGAAGTGATTCCAAAGACAACTTTTTGTTGTATAAAATTGCCCTTAGGAGAGAGCATGTGTTTCATGTAGTTTAGGGGGGGGGGGTCAGTTTACCATGGGTTTTTGGTTTTTGTCGGAGGGTATTTTCCTGGATTGACAGTCTAGGCCTCCAGGTTATACTCATCTGACATATAATCTTTTTTTAATGTGACTGGAGAGTTTTTTTTAATTCAATTATATTCGCCCTAATAGCTGTAGTTCCATCTGATAAACGGATCCTGTAGCTACAGTAGTTACGGTAGAAATACAGTTCAAACGTACACTCATGAATCCTTTGATTTTACAATTCACAGTCTACATACTGGAGCCGATTTGAAGATGCTCAAGCTAAGAGATACCTTGTGTGCATACCACAGACAGCCTCGTTAGTAGGAGTCAATATCGACGACAACTTCCTTGGTAAGCTTTGAAATATTTGAGGTTGGGTTTCAAAACCGTTTCTTGTCAGGACATGATGTGCAGAAGACTTCTGGAATAGATAAGATACATTTTCCTTTTTTATTTTTATATCAATAGTAAGGTTTTTATTTTAAAAAGTAGCATGACAAAAATTTACAAGAGCTACATACAAAACTGTATCGCTTTGAGGGTTTCTAATGTCGTGCATGAAAACTCATTTAACAGAATTGTTTTATGGTAGCTCTTAATTTATGCAGGGTGTTTTTTTAAGAGTTCATTAGGACATTGCCTTTGTTGTTTTATCTCTTTGTCTCTTTACTTGTATCTCTGTGTCTAATTTCTAATTCTATCCCATATCTTTGTGAATGACCTCTAATCATGATGTAATATATTTTGGTGTATATTAAGCCTGTTATATTGCGCAGATCTAGTGTATATCTAACCTTGTTCAAAGGTTGAATCGTTGAAATGCAAGTAACTGTGTTATTATTGTACTTGTTTATTTGTCTTGTTCTCTTATCTTTGTATCTCTTTTTATAGACACTCATCTTTTGAAGCCATCCCCTATGCTACAAGAGTAAGAGATTAGATTTTCTTTTTCTAATTTGATTGACCAAACAAAAAAGACAATTCCATACGAAAATAGAATACTGGTAGTACTATGTTTTAAAAAATACAAATAATCATTATATTATACTTAATGGTAATATTAATTATGAAATTAATCACATGTTCTTTCAAAGTAAGGGGCTGGGGGGGGGGGGCTCTTCATGCTGTTTTTTTGTTTTGTTTTTTTTTACTTCATTGTTTTCAGATTGTCAGTCTTGTCAGCCTGGCATAGCTATGAGTCACAATGTAAACATTGATCATTATGAAAATGTGAACGTTGGTTTTCAACAAAAATGTTAACAAGGATTACAAATATGTGAACATGTATTATTGACACAGACTGTATCAGTATTCATTGGGGTGGGCTGGTGTTACTGTTTATTTGCTGCACAAAATTATTGGCATGTTTGTAGATAAGCATGCAGTGTAGTTCAAAGGACAATCGATCAAGGATAATTTAAGGTCGTCTGTTTGTGAAAAGCTCAAAATGCACATGCCAGACATGGGGCTCAGAGTGATTTGACACAGAATGACTGAATGGCCTCTCAAGCCAACAAATAATACTGGGGGTGTTCACAAAGACTAAGATTGACTTTAATTTGACTTAACTATGGCAGGCCATTCATGCCACTGGTTGCTCTCACTATTGGTCCCTCAATTATGATCTAGAGATACTATTTTTTTCTTTCAATAATGAATTATCAAAAAAAAAAGAAAAAAATGATTTATGACCATGATTTATATGTCCCTTCAGAGATCAATGCCAATAAATGGTTACTGGTAGAGCAAACAGTGGCATGAACGGCCTGCCATAGTTAAGTCCAACTTAAAGCTAAAGACCAGTTATGGTCATGCAATTGCATAGTGAAAGAATCGTTGTGAAATCGATCAGAAAAGGTTGATCATCTAGCATAGATGTACTTCAAGGTTCTGGAATCATCCAAATTATAAGAAATTTGGCCAAGTCTTCATAAAGTTAGAAGCACTGTACACAGAAAGATGTATATGGGACTACACACACGTGCACGACACGTGCATTTGTATCTCTCAACAGTATATAGATATACTAATTTGCCAAATATATCAATTAGTAGGCGGTTTCCTGTCAAAAAAATTATCGTCATGTAATATTCAAAACATATTCTTTCACATGATTGGTATTAAATAAGAGCTTCCATTTCATTTTTTGAAATTGGGGCGTTTCCAATACTGGTCTTTACCTTTAAAGTTTATCTTAGTCTTTGTGAAACACCCCCTGGTAAGGTACGAGACTCAATGGCCCGAATTCACAAAGCAAGGTTTGAGCTCGGACCAAGGTTTGAGGTCAAACCTCCTTTTGTTTCGCCAAACCTCCTTTTGTTATTTATAAACCTGGTTTGTAAATAACAAAAGGAGGTTTGGCGAAACAAAAGGAGGTTTGAGCTCAAACCCGGTCTGAGCTCAAACCTTGCTTTGTGAATTCGGGCCAAAGAGACTGAATACAATGCACTCAACCTTGAATAATTATTCTATTTGGAAGCACAAAAACTGGGTGTTTACAGTATTAGCTTTCTTTTCTTTGTAGTCACTACATCAGCACAGATAAGAATGGATCAAAGACAATTATTGTCGATGAAGCCTTTATCTTGACAACAGAGGGCTTCAGCCAGCCAGGTCGAATACGCATACTGTCAGAGGAGTTAGGCTATAACAAGGTAAGGTAAAAACAGAAAAGAACAAACAAACACAAACAAACAAACAAACAAAAATATTGGAGAAGTGATTATAGCTCTCGAAAGCATTGACACTGAAATTAACAGGATTATCTGAAAAAAGTGATTCTATTGTTTGTTTGTTTGATTATGTATTTATTTGTTTTTTTTTGGCATACTTGTAATTCTAGATGCTGTTCTCTTTCAATATGGGCCTTCAGCCAATGATGCTTTAGATTTATTTTTCTGTGGGACAGTACTTAGGTTAATTCTACCAATCTTCACAGATTATCTGTGTGATTTGCTGTGATAGTTCTGGTTTATTTATAGTTGAATCTCATGTTTATCTTTACTTATCTTTATTTCAGGATTACAAGCCATTCAAGATGTTGATTATTGAGAAACCCTTGGAAGGTGCAGTCAAGGTAAATTGAAATATTTTTATTTTTCAAGATGTTATTTTCAGTTATGCTGTATTTTGTAGGCGCCATAATGATCAAGTTCAGGGAGTCTTACAAATTATTATAGTATTAATGACTGCTTTGAGAGAAATAGTTGTTTTTATACGCTCAAGGGAAGGTTAGAATTGTGCTATTGCCCGAGGCGTGCCGAGGGCAATAGCCCAATTGTAACCTTCCCGAGAGCGTATAAAAACAACTATTTCTCGAATATTAAAGCAGTCATTAATACTTTTATATGCCGAAAACAAAAGAGTCAACTAATGACACCACCTTGGCCTTTCTCTAGTTTATCTGCACGGTTGTTTTTTATGAGTGTATCTTTGAGAGTAGACTAGATCTAGATTCTAGTCTAAGCAAGATATTTTTACAATTTTGGGGGTGGGCCGGCCCTGTGGGGAATATGGAGAAGAACCTGCGCTTTCATATGACACCTCACTAATTGAGTATCACCTTCAGGATCACAACAGATTATAAAGGTTTGAATCTCAAATTGAAAAAAAAACTTGACCTTTTTTTGCATGGTCGCGGAATGCACGTAGACTGCATAGAGACTGCATTGCGTACAATCTCTATGGGAATAATTTTAACACACAACATCGGGTGCGCGATCAGACACCCTGACAACTAGATCTATTTTCGTCTAGAGTCTATACGTCTATGCTTTTTCAGCAACTAAACGAACATGTTTATGGATAATTTTACGTACCCTTTTTGTTGTTCTTGCTGTCAGCGAGTCTTGCATTTGATAAGTTGAAATCTTGGGAGAGATTCTTGAGCCATTTTTGTCTTGTTTGGAATTGTCTTGTCTTGTATGAAAATACCGACCAATTCTTCGCACACATACGGTATCCTCGATCGCTCAAACCATTTTTATGCCTCCGTTACGAAGTAGCCGGAGGCATTATGTTTTCGGGTTGTCCGTCCGTCCGTCCGTACGTCCGTACGTCTGTACGTACGTCCCGTTCTTGTGATCGCGTTATCTGAAGAACCGATTGATGGATTCCTGCCAAACTTTGGTCATGTATGTATCTTGCAGAGCCGATGAACTGAATAGATTTTGGGGTCACGAGGTCAAAGGTCAAAGGTCACAGGGCTTATTAGGTATGCATAAACAGCTCGTGATCGCGTTATCTGAAGAACCGATTGATGGATTCCTGCCAAACTTGGGTCATGTATGTTACTTGCAGAGCCAATGAACTGATTAGATTTTGGGGTCACGAGGTTAAAGGTCAAAGGTCACAGGGCTCATTATGTATGCGAAAACAGCTCGTGATCGCGTTATCTCAAGAACCGTTTGATGGATTACTGCCAAACTTAGGTCATGTATGTTACTTGCAGAGCCGATGAACTGATTAGATTCTTGGTTCATAAGGTCAAAGGTCATGGGCTCATTATGTATGCAAAAATTGCTTGTGAACGCATTCTCATTAGAACTGACAGATGGATTACTATTTAACTCAGGACATCTTGCAGAGCCAATGAACTGAGTAGATTTTAGGGTCATGAGGTCAAAGATCAAAGGGTCATATATGTATATGAGAAATTGCTTGTAATCACGATATTCTGAGAACCTGTCAATGGATTACAATTGAACTTGAATTCGAAAAATTTCTTCTGTTTTGGTTTGTAAAATTGCTCTATGACGGAGGCATCATTTTCGACTGTCGAATTCCATCTAGTTTAACATGTAAACCTATGGGGTAACCATGGAGACTGACCTATTTTCCCAATAACCATGGTTACTGGGAATTTTCGGGAACAGTTAAAGTTTATGAATGCAATTTCGACCAATCAGATTGCTGGATTACTTAAGTGAGGTATATAATGTAGGATATTATATTGTTATAATATATGCTATTAATATCATTTTGATATCTATTCATTGCACCTTTGATGATAATTCACAGCATTTATGTGGCACCATTTTTCTGTTCAGTGAAGAACATTCAAGGTGCAGGCTTCTCTAATGCATGTCGTCAGTATTTTCACAATGGGGTAATTCAGTTTTGATGCATGATATGAAGTGTTCTAAATTCCCAATCTCATGGAGAGAGGATAAAGGTGGAACAATGGATGGGAAGGCATGCTTTGCATATCCCTTGGGATGTGTTATGGGTAGTTGGGTACCACTTGAGTGCCACCTGGGCCCTGTTTCATGAAACTTACAATCAACAACACCTGCTGCAGATCTATGACAAGTCTACTCTTAGCCAATCACATGTAAGGATTTCAGTAGCTTATAACAGTTATGGTATCTTTTTATTGATAATATGTTTCATGAAACAGGGCCCAGATGATGGCAAGCTAGGCATTTTTGAGAATTAGAGAACTGGAGGGTCCAGGGTGAAATGGTGGGGGAGGGGGGGGGGGGGGGTTCTATGTGTATGTGAGTCTTGTTTGAGTTGTGAGCCAGTGGTAGTATGGAAAGCCAGTGTTCCAGACATAACGTGTTGGTATTTCGTATTCCAGGGAAGGAGAGGATCGGCAGGGTTATCAGACGAGTTTCTTACCCCAAGAACAAGGTTCCTAGAGTAAGTATTTGAGATTATATATTGTGTAAAGTCATACCTTCTTTCTTCCCTTGTAATATATGGAGTATATCACAGTGGACATGTTTTGATAAAAAGGATTGCTGAAATGATCCCATATTTCAAATGTGACAAGAAACAGTTTATAATGTCACGCCAAGTTATGATGTTCAACATTTGTGTACGGTAGTCCCATGTAGTCATATCCTATGTCACTGCGTTTCATAATTTGTGATTTTCAGCCAGTTTTTACACCTTTTGATCAAAGTTTTATTGTTCCCAAATACTCAGTTGTCCTTATTTACTACCGGGCATTTGATCAACATATCAAACATCTAGACAGTGTCTTGCACAATGAATTTCATGAATAATACTCAGTTTTGTCTTGAAGATTATTAAATATATCGGTACAAATGTGTTCTTGCTAATTATTGAGAGCAGCTGGGCATACAGATTCTACAGAAATGATAACACTTAAATCAAAACCAGAGTTTATTATCTAATAATTTCTATGAAATTCCTTTCAGCCCTGAGCCATATACCAGGTATGAGATAAACATATTTTTATGTCATTTTTTTACAGGAACAAACAGTTCTTGGGTATGTTTCCTGAGAATCGTCACACTGTGAAATGCCTTGAAGAAAGCATACATCAGTTCAACCAGAATTACATGATTGTACAAGGATACTTGAAAGATATAGCCAAAAAACTCAGAAGAATATGTGAAGAGCACAAACAGGTACTATCTCTTGTGCAGTTTTAAGTTTCAAGAAAATGTTGAGTACTGATACTAGTATAGAAAATGTGTGTTTCCATTTATTTTATACCTGTGACAACCGTTATCATTGTAGCAACGTGGCATTAAAGGGGTAGTAGATCTGTAAAGCGCTTAGAGACATCATAGATGTAAAGTGCTGTATAAAAGCAAAATTATTATTATAATTATTGAAGTTTTTGCTCCTGAAGTGTTCTCGTTTTCCAGATATGGCTATGAAAAGTCAATTTTTTATAAAATTTCTGATGTCACATTTTGTGTGAGCCATGTACTAATAACTGTGTGATATTCTTTTGTTTGTGTCTTCAGTATAAAGGTTTTGTCAATTTCATAATCTTAGCCATGTTTTACTATGATAGCGATGTAATGTTTTCTATGCAGATGTTTGCTGAAGCTAATCACTACATCAAGCTACAATCAGATGGCAGGCTTGAAGAAGTATTATCAGTTGCAGTAGAAAGGTGGGTACCCCCTCTGTCTGTTTGTCTGTCTCTCTCTCTCTCTCTCTCTCTCTTTGTCTCTGTCTCTGTCTCTCTCTCTCTATCTCTCCATCGGTATCCCTTATGCCCTTTATCTTTCATGATACCATCCCATATCTCTCTTTCTCTCTGTATCCATAATCGCTCACATTATTCTTTGTATCTCTCTCCTCTCACATTTATTTCTCTCATTTTTCTTATGTGTGTGTGTGTGTGTATGTCTCTCTCTCTCTCTCTCTCTCTCTCTCTCTCTCTCTGTCGACCTTTCCCCACCCCCTCTGTATATAGGCACCCCTATCACACATGAAGTATGTTATGTTTATGTTTTTTGTTGTAGCTACGTGATGGGCAGTGTCCATGCCAAAGTCTTCAAAGCGATCAGTTCTGAGAAGAATCCAGATGACGCCCACATCTCCGATAAACTACAGCAGCTCCAGGGTATCACGGGGGAACAGCTAGGAGTCGCAGAGGAGTTCTGCTGCCCTCTACCAGCAGCAGTAAGTCATCTTGTAACATTTCTATTTGTTCTCTGTATTACTCTCAAGATTTTGCTTTTCTTCAGTATGACTGAAAACATTTCTTTGTTTCCTCTTATTTCCAGGGTTCGTACGGGTCAGGGAATTTCTGGAAAGTCAGGGAATTTAAAAATGTTTTTTCCAGAAGCAAAAAGTCAGGGAAAGTCAGGGAATTCGTCCATTTCTTCTGGAAAGTCAGGGAAAATCTTTTTTTCTTCAAGATGTTTGTTAAAATGGCATTTAATTTGTCTTGTGAACAAAGGAAAAACACATTTTGTAAAATTTGTGGTTCACATAATAGCTAGCCCATCACAATGCAGTGTAGTACGATGCTAATGTTCTTTTTGAGAAATTTGTGTGTGCATGACTGTTTGTTGACCTGTGTATAGGCAAATTCATGCAATGTACTGAGCTCTTTGAGAGTGTGTGTGTACAGTATTTGTGTGTATGTGACTGATCACACCAATCAGAAACTTCCTTGTGAGTGGGCGGAGAGTGAAGCTAGCATAAATTAAACTTGTCAGTGACCACTAGCACAGTACTGAAGAATCATAAATTATGACGTTTGTTGACCTGTGTGTAGGCAAATTCACCTATTGTGCTGAGCTATGAGATCGAGAGTGTGCATTTGTTTGTGTGTGTGTTTCTCCTTACAGTAAGCAAGTGATGTGACTGATCAGACCAATCAAAAACTTTCCTTATGAGTGGGCGGGGAGTGAAGCCAGCATAAATTAAACTTGTCAGTGACCGCTGGCACAGTACTGCAGAATCACAAATTATGAAGTTTGTTGACCTGTGTGTAGGCAAATTCACGTGGCTGGTGCTGTGAGATCGAGAGTGTGCATGTGAAAATTTTGCTTTATTCTCCTTGCCCCCAGTTCACTGTCTCTCTCTCTCTCTACTATAATATTATGCTCTCTGTCTCCCATTCTCGAGCGATTGGCACATTTAACTCATCATTCTCTTCCTTCCATCTAGTCTGATCTCTCTCTTCTCTCTCTTTTTTCTCTATTTAATCATCTTTCGACTATTTTTAAAACCTATTGCCCCCCTCAAATCTTGCCTTTATTAATTTTGATCTCTTTCTTTAAAATAATACAAAATTATTTACCTTTGAAAAGTAGTTTTCGCATGTTTCCTTTCTTTCTCAAGTTTCTTTCATTTTGTTTCTCGATCCCATCCCAACATTCATTCACATCTCTTTATCTCTTTCGCTATCGACTTTCACTCATTCTCAGTTCCCCCAAAGCATGTCGTGCCGTAGAATTATTTTTAAAAGGCAAAGATATTCATATTCCCTATCAAAATCCAAGCAGTATTTTTAACTATTGTGTTTACAAACGGCAAGGATTAGTGCATGCATGCCAGACAGTTGCCGCCCAGCGTGGTGTAATATTACATGTGGTTTCTCTGAACAGCGTGCGCGGCCTCTGTCTGTTATCGGTTACCAGGCAACCAGCACATAACAAAATGTATGCAAATCTTGGGTTCATGTATAGCATGGGCGCTGCATTCCACGCTTGTTTTTAATTGACAGACAAACGGACCAATAATAGTAAAGCATGTGGGATGGATGCTCTGACAGGGAGTGACTTCTGTATTTTGAGAAGTGGTGAATGCCTAGCCCAGTATATAAAACCCGGCTGGTTTCGTCTTAGGGAGTGGTCTAAACTAAGCATGTTGACCTGGGACTTATTGTAACCAGGGAGGTGACAACCCTGTTGTAACTGTCTTGAATCCTGGCTGGTAGACAGCAGGATAAAAAATATTGCGGTCAGTAGACAGTAGGTCACACAAGATGTGTGGTAAAACAATAATTTAAATGTAAATAACTATGCATCATGAGCCACTCGTGTTTTCTTAAGAACCCCTTTAAAAATCGTGTTGCTCTCTACTCGAATATCGCAACCCTGAATCGCATAATTTGATTCTACGTTTGGCGTCCATTGTGCGAGCGCGAGCATACAGCCAGTTAGCTAGCCTAGCCTCGTGGTTGCTGCTTTCCCCAAGGTCCGCAATTAAGGCACACTTTTTTCCGTCAGCAAGATATCGAAAGTCGGGGGTGCGCCTTATATAGTCAGGTACAGGATATTTGAGTCCTCAAATGCTACTTTTAAGTGGTTTTCAACAATCTCTGTGTCTCAACATTAATTACATAATGCAAATAAAGAATAGGATCTACTATTTGAAGTTAAACTACGTTCCTAATTTGAAAGGAAGAGTTTTTTTTAGTCTCGATAAATTATGCCCTGTCACAAGGCACTTTGCCGGCCGAAGCTCTCCCGTGTCTTCAGCTCACTCGCCTGTATGATGCAGCTCACTTACACAGGGGATAATGAATCACCACGCAAAAACTAGCCTGTCCACATTTCTGTTTGGACTCGGAGGAAAAAATTCTGTCATCTTTAGTTTTAAAAACAACATTGTTACTGGGTCTAACTTAGTTCAGAAGCACTTCAAATGTGCCTCGTAATAAAATGAAAGTATTTTCGAACACTGTCACTGAAATAAGAGCCGATCTGATGTTTACAAAAAGACTAATGTTGGCTTTGTTTTTGGTGGCTTTTTGTTAACCAGATCAGATCACGTCTTATTTCAGTGTTCAAAAATACTTTCACTCTCATTATACGAGGCACAGTTGAAGTGCTTGTGAACTAAGTTAGACCTTGGTCTAGTAACATGTTGTTTTTAAACTAAAGATGACAAAAAAAGAAATCCAGATTTTTTTTTCAGATTTTTTTTTTTTTTTTTTTTCGGGAGGGAGGGGGGGGGGGGAGAATCTTCGAAATAGGGGTGCGCCTTATATAGTTTTGTGATTTGCTTCCTAGTATTGCGATGATAAATATATAGTTGTACGCTTTAAATTAAGACATGTTCATCATTGAAAATGGTCATGGAAATTTACATTATCCTGCTCTGGAAAGTCATGGAAAGTCATGGAATTTTAAAAATGTGTAAGTGTACGAACCCTGTATTTCCTTTCCTATCATTCTCTTTCCTATCATTCTCTTTCACACTCTCTCTCACTCTCTCTCTCTCTCTCTCTCTCTCTCACTCTCTCTTTCTCTCTCTCTCTCTCTCTTTCTCTCTCTTGCTTCCTGTCGCTGCATCTCTGTCTTTTATCCTTGCAATAATTCTATGAAGTTTTTAGTCCTGCAAGCTCCTCTTTTTACCTTTTTTTTTTCTTTCATTAAAACAAAGGAAGATGAGAAAAAATTGATGAGTTGCAGAGGGAAAGAGAAGGAGTAAGTTAGTTTGTTGAATTCAGAGTTGTCTCATGCAATCCTTGTTTGATTTCATTTGTAGGTTGTGGAGTTGGCAAGGCTAGATGGCATCAACACTCCTCATGAGAAACTCACCTGTCTTCATTCAACTCTGGTAAGAACTTGGACCCTTGAGAAATCAAAATTAATATAAAAAAGATTTCATGCATATTTACATATTCTGTTAAGCTCAGGTGTATGTTGTATTGATTTGTATTTTGTTTTAATGCTTTGTATAAGCTTAAAATTGAAATCGCAATCCATTTGCACAGGATTCTGTTAATTCCATGTGCTAACTGTGTTGGTTTGTATGCTGTTTTATGTTGGCATTTGGAATTCGATTGTGGGAACGTCAGATTCTACGAGATATTTTGTCAAATCCGTACACAACATATTTCAATTAGTTCCCCCCCCCCCCATGTGTAAGTAAAAGTGACATTCAAGGATAATTAGCGTCAATTATTTCCCGTTACGCCATCTTTATGTCTATGTTTGTGGACAGAACATCAACATATGTGAAGAAATTAAGTAGAGTGGTAATCCTTTCTTTTGTTTACATTGCAGGATAACATCACAGAAGAGGTGAACATCCATTTAAGAGAGAACCTAGCACCAGGCCATAGTCCCCAATGTCTCACATCCGACGATCTCCTTCCTCTCCTGGTAAGTGAACTCGATCATTCTGCCCATACATGTGTAGTGCTGTTCTCAGATGACAACCCTTGGGACATACCTACAAGACTACCCCTCCCTCTGCCCTTAACCCCCAAACTACCCTTTTAGATAAGTACTCCCAGTAACGTTTGGCGGGGTAGAGGGACCCTCGGAAGTTAGTTGTTGGGTTTGTAATCTATTAATGAGTTATTCATTTATTTGAATCTCATATTTTACTCAGAGTGGCCTGTTCAGCCAGGAAACTTTATACTACATGCTTATAATACAGGCATACCTAATACAAGGATTAATGAAGTAAATGTACAAAGCAATTCTAAGACAGCCGGTCTTCCACAGGGCTCCTTGGTTCACATTAATCAACTAATCAATTGTTCATTTATACTCAACTATTTGAACACATGAACATTTTTTTATGCCTTAACATGTTTATATCATTTTTAGCATACTTGCATGAATTCATCGTTTGTTTGTTTGATTTTTTTGTGTCTGTCAGGTGCTTGTAATCAGCCAAGCAAAGTGCAGACATCTAGCAAGTAATCTGTACTACCTGGAGAACTTCCACTGGGTTTCATCAAAGCACGACAACTTAGGGTAAGCCTCAGTAGAGATACTTCTCATGCCTCGATCCACACACAAAATACAATGGAATTTTGTCTGTTCAGAACCAGAAGAGCTTTAATCTATGATAATTTATATGAGTTTTAATACGGTACCCTTCTTATACAGTAGGCTTGCGGGTGCACCATGTGAGAGAGAGAGGGAGGATTGAGGGGTCCTGAAAAGGACTCTCTGTAATCTTTCTTGAGGGTGTGAAGTCCTGAAAAGGACTGTTGGTATAGTCTTGAAAAAGACTGTTGGTTATCTTTCTTAGCTTATAGTTCTAAGGAGAAATATAGCGCTTGGAGAGGATGAGTGGCAGGAGTGGCTCTAAATTTCAAACAGGTTGACTGTCCGTCGTCAGGAGTGGAGAATAGGGACTTGTACCCTTCTTACTCCTAATAAATGGTTTCCTGTGGCAACAGTTGCTTCAGATTTTATTCATTAAGGTTATAGAATTAGGGTTAGGGTTGTGATTGAGGCTATTGTACGTTGAGTTTATGGTTAGGGTTAAGTTTGGTATTGAGTTGGATCCATGGGTTGAATTTAGATTTTTTTTACTAGTTTGAGAAATTGACCACTCATCAATTGTTGCCAAAGCATGTATCTACATCACTTAGAGGCATTATTGATGATAGAATGCCTTTTCTTAGGACATAACCACAAAGGTGGGTATTGAACCCACAACTGTGTCAAAAAGGTCATAACATGCAGCATTGTTGATAAGTAAATTCTGCTTTGAAGCAAGTTATGTTTCTGGAATGCATAAACTGTTGATTTCAAATGTTCTGTAAAATTCATCTGCCACATATCGAGGGTCCAGTGACACAAAGACGTAACTCCAAAGTTTGCCAAAATAAGTATTTGATATCAAAATGTTCAGAAAAATGTGGGCTTTCCAAGAAACACAAAGATTTAACTCCACCCAACCCCTCATTGTAGTCAATGGCTAGTGAAATATAGACTTAACTCCTTAAGGCCCAAGTGCTCAGTGACACATAAACCACTATTTCTCAAAATGGCCAAAAGGGAATGACGTCTTTATGTCACTGACCCTTCGATATAGTCTGTGCCTTTTCGCTTCAATTTGTTTATTGTATTGTTTCTCTCATTGATTATATTGCAGGTATTCATTAGTAACTTTCACCGCTGCAATGGAGTATATCAAGAACACTGACTTCTCACACATGAAGACAAACAACAACAAAATTAAGAAAGAGGTGAGAGACTCGCCCAAATTTGAGCTTTTGATTTTGTATCTTGCCATTACAATTTGTAGCAGTTTGTAGGGACAAAATGTTAAAATTTGGGCCTAAATGACCAAATGACCACTCTGTTGTTTATGGGATCAATAAGACCAATTTTTCTAGCATCAAGGAATATTTTATATAGGATGGGCCTTTTATATATAAAAAATTGCCTTTACTGAATGTTTGATTTGATATCAAGAGAATAGTGCACAATGTACATCTAAATGTTGATTTTTTTTTTTAAGAAGACTTGTAGGATATAGTGCTGATGAATTTTGGAACAACCTTGATTCAATGAGTGCAGTACATAAAGCTGTTATGACATCTTTTGAAAGATTATAATTTATATAAAGAACAGTGTGACACTATAATGTGTATTCCTTGCACCCCGAAAAATGCTATCATAACAACAAGCTGTTGACGATTAAAAAAAAAGGAGTAAAACATTTTTATGCCTCCGTTACGAAGTAGCTGGAGGCATTATGTTTTCGGGTTGTCCGTCCGTCCGTCCGTACGTACGTATGTACGTACGTCCGTCCCGTCCGTACGTCCCGTTCTCGTGATCGCGTTATCTTAAGAACCGACTGTTGGATTCCCGCCAAACTTGGGTCATGTATGTATCTTGCAGAGCCAATGAACTGATTAGATTTTGGGGTCGCGAGATCCAAGGTCAAAGGTCACAGGGCTCATTATGTATGCAAAATAGCTCGTGATCGCGTTATCTCAAGAACCGACTGATGGATTCCGCCAAACTTGGGTCATGTATGTACTGTACCTTGCAGAGCCAATGAACTGATAAGATTTTGGGGTCACGAGATCCAAGGTCAAAGGTCACAGGGCTCATTATGTATGCAAAATAGCTTGTGATCGCGTTATCTCAAGTAGGCCTGAGTCATCACGGGTTTTGCCGAACCCGGGTTTGACTTGAAAATTTCGGGCGGGACCGGGTACCCGAAATTTTCACCACTGCACTGACACTAAAAATCGTGTGCATGCAGCGGCGGGAGTTAAGACTTAGTTGCTGTTCTAATAATGCGACGGAAAGGACAGTTACTGCTTTCAAAACAATAAAATAATCAATTGAATTAAATTAAGATGCTTTAAAAGATAAATGGATATCGTTTCAGTTGACGGTAGGTGTTTTTATCGCTCTAAAATTGAGGCTGCAAGAAAGGAATCACGCTTCGTGGTATACCGATCGAGTGCGTCCAGAAACGGAAGTGGAAATAGATCGATGACCCGCTGAAGACAGTGCAAGAAAGTGCCACACAGAAGACTAAAATGTTGATCAGACTATTGCAATTAAATCGTAATACTAAAGGCATTAATTTAATTGTCAAAATATAT
Organism: Strongylocentrotus droebachiensis; assembly: GCA_035222895.1. NCBI lineage: Eukaryota > Metazoa > Echinodermata > Echinoidea > Camarodonta > Strongylocentrotidae > Strongylocentrotus > Strongylocentrotus droebachiensis. The sequence continues at coordinate 1,823 of JAVYIG010006978.1, read as the reverse complement.
CCACAATATAATGGTTTACCCTTGATAGTTTGATGAAGAAAAATAAATTAAAGCTCTTGAAATAACATCGAAGTGCCTTTCGTCCGTTCTAAAAATGCGTGTATAACGGCAAGCAGAAGTTACGAGTCAAGCTTGATATGCATGTTTACATCCCTGCACCGTCATCCGACCTGATCGGAACAATAAGCATTGAACCAATTAAAAAAACATCACGTAAGACTTTGAGGGACTCCAATTCAACAAAATTACCGTAAAATAGTTATTTGCTTTGACAAATAATACTATAGATATTCATAATATCTTACAGAAATAATGATATTTCATGAGCTACGTACTCGATATCGAGCTCAGCTAGCCATCATTTTGAAATGAGAATAGTTGTCATGCAGTAGACTGTAGAGGGCAGTATGCAGCAGAGAGAGGAAAAAAGCGCGGGCCTGAGATCACGTGATATTCACGTGCCTATTACGTGATTTTTTTTCCCTCTCTGCGATGCGAGCTGCCGCAGCTGTCTATAGCTAGCTTACTGCGCTGCATGCATGACAACTACGTCTCATTTCTTACTCTGTCTTCAGCGGGTCATCGATCTATTTCCACTTCCGTTTCTGAACGCACTCGATCGGTACCACGAAGCGTGATTCCTTTCTTGCAGCCTCAATTTTAGAGCGATACAAACACCTACCGTCAGTTGAAACAATATCCATTTATTTCTAAAGCATATTTATTTGATTATATTGAAATATAAGTTTGTGAATTGCATATTTTTAGTTCTATATTTCAAAATATCAGTGTGAAATTTAATTTTGAAAAACCCGAAACCCGAAAACCAAAAACCGGGTTTCAGCTCGACGGTCGGGGCCCGGGCGGGGACCCGTTTCGACTCAGGCCTAATCTCAAGAACCCATTGATGGATTTCTGCCAAACTTGGGTCATGTATGTATCTTGCAGAGCCAATGAACTGATTAGATTTTGGTGTCACAAGATCCAAGGTTAAAGGTCAAAGGGCTCATTATGTATGCAAAATAGCTTGTGATCACGTTATCTCAAGAACACATTGATGGATTCCCGCCAAACTTGGGTCATGTATGTATCTTGCACAGCCAATAAACTGATTAGACTTTGGGCTCACGAGATCCAAGGTCAAATGTCACATTATGTATGCAAAAATGCTTGTGAACGCGTTCTCAAGAACCCATTGATGGATTCCGCCAAACTTGGGTCATATATGTACTGTACCTTGCAGAGCCAATGAACTGATTAGATTTTGGGGTCACGAGATCCAAGGTCAAAGGTCACAGGGCTCATTATGTATGCAAAAATAGCTCGCTTCTGTTTTGGTTTGTAAAATTGCTCCATGGCGGAGGCATCATTTTCGACTGCGCGCGGTCGAAGGTCCATCTAGTTTTCAATGTTTTCTTGAAATGTTTCAGATGAGCATTGAAGAGCTCATGGCAGCATCAAAATTTGCCTATGGCACTACAAGTACCACAAGCGGAGATTCCACCCCTACCCAGAGAATCTTTGATCAGTCGTCTAGTGTAGCGCCCTCTTCTGTGGAGCAGCAGTCAACGTATCAGATGAAATCTCTTCAGATGCAGCTAGATAACATCAGCAGGATGATGGAGTCTTCTTCAATCTCATCAGGCCCAACCAGTATATTTGGAGGTAGGATTGATGTATTCAATCATTATTAAAGTTTTATTTAAGCCCCTCCGCACTAGTTTGGCCAGGAGGAATTAGACCTCCCTGCATGGTCACTGACAGGTGGTTATATCTCATCAAATAAGAAAAAGGAGGATCATGGGGTTCCAATGGTCACTGAT